>CABEEJ010000425.1:51656-198458 GCA_901482245.1 Timema douglasi | reverse complement strand
ACTAGAATAAGAAGACTATGGATGGAGCAGGAAGAAGTACTAGAATAAGAAGACTATGAGTGGGGTAGGAAGAAGGACTAGAATAAGAAGACTATGGATGGAGCAGGAAGAAGTACTAGAATAAGCAGACTATGGATGGAGTAGGAAGAAGGACTAGAATAAGAAGACTATGTGTGGAGTAGGAAGAAGGACTAGAATAAGCAGACTATGAGTGGAGTAGGAAGAAGGACTAGAATAAGAAGACTATGAGTGGAGTAGGAAGAAGGACTAGAATAAGCAGACTATGGATGGAGCAGGAAGAAGTACTAGAATAAGAAGACTATGAGTGGAGTAGGAAGAAGGACTAGAATAAAAAGACTATGAGTGGAGTAGGAAGAAGGACTAGAATAAGCAGACTATGAGTGTAGTAGGAAGAAGGACTAGAATAAGAAGACTATGGATGGAGTAGAAAGAGGGAGTGAGTGAGTGGGCTGGCTATAAGGAAGACACGAGTTTCAACAGAAGCAAACCAGATGCGGCAGATCTAATTTAGTGGAACAGAAATGGCTGGCTGGGAGATGGCTCACGAGTGTATTGGTATTCTTGTGAGCTAGAGATGTTCGCAAGGAGTAATAGAATCACAGGGAGGAGATGTAAAGATACAGAGCACACTGGAAACTTACGCAACGCGAGGAAAACTGGTATAAAACACGCCTCAATGCTCGCAAAAAAAGCTACAAACACAATTCCAAACTTGATCTGAATAAAATTTATAATGTATTCATAAATATTAAATCAATTTCCCAAAATTGCTAGTACCTATTTTATATTATATTGAAATAAATATATACGTTTTAGTAATACAATGTTTTTATACATTTAAAATTTGGCCCACTTTTATATACTAATAATATTATTAGTATTTCTTAGAGATTATAATATGCAATCATATTTTCAATAATTATTTAGGTTTAGAAACGTTTAATATGCTGTCTAGAATTTTACCATTCTTTCTCCGGTTTGTATGTTTTTTGGCCACATCAGAACGTTATAAAAATATGGGCTCTGAATGTAGTATAGTATTATTTTTTAATTGAAACAAATACTTAATTAAAAACAAGTTATTTGATAAGTCTAAGACCCTAATAAACAAATACATAAACAAATGCACAGTAACCATTTATCTGTACCCCTTGCTGTAATTGTAACAAACAATACAACATTATCTGAGATAAATGATCATATCTGCGATTCGAGCACATTTTATCTGTGAAAAGATGTTGTAACGTCAACTGAGGTGGATGTAGCTGGTTGTTCCAGAAAGATGTATACTTGGGGGAAGATGAGGGTCTTGTTGGTCGGGGAGGTGTCAGGGAGGGAGGGAGCTACACCCCCTGGTGGCCCAAGAAATTGGCTGTGACGGCGCTGGTTCCCAAATGACGTCACTTGTTTCTTACAGCTACTCTTGGATTCAAACAACTCGAGATATTATTCCAACGTTTGTGTGTGTCCATCACGTCTTACTACCCGTCAAAGATATACGAATTTAACTACACCAATGTAGTAGGTATGAGGGAGGTAGTATTTAGAAAGTAGCCCCATTTGCGTGCAAGGAAAGTGAAAAACCACCTTTAGCACACCCGGCCTGGATTAGAAACCTGGTTTACCCATATCTGGCATATCAGACCGGATGAATTACACACCTTAGCCCGTGTGATCATTTATGTGGGCATTATTTTGTCAGTATTGTCTCTAAACACAACTAATTACCATATTTGCTATATTTTATGTTTGTATTTCTTTGGCTCACTGTATTTCCTTTTAGTTATCTTTACTAATCAAAAAGGAACTCAGACCACTAAGCCACACTTATTAACGTTACCACCCATGCGAGCATGTAGGTCCTACTGTAAGATGTCAAAAGGACTGAAAATATCAGCATCGATGGGCACGCGAATTAAGTGCCAAGTCCTTATATATCGTTTTCCAGTAATGAGGTAAGAGTTCGAATTTCAACCAGGTTCACTGTGGATCGTTTCCACCCAGGGTTTCCCTGTCACCTACCTTGCAAATTCGGGTGAATTTTTCTACATACTTTCTTCCTTTGCTTAGTTAAATGCCTACACCCCGTACGTAAAAAAAACACTTTAAAAGTTTGAAGATGGAAGAATATTGTAAAAAGATGCCCAAGGGCCAGTTTCATAGTCAAGTTTAGTACGCCTCAAGTCCGGCGCTACACTAAGTACAAGACGACACCTACCTGAACCAGAATGGAATGGGCCAGTTTCCTATGAGAGAACGGCCCATTCCATTCTGGTTTAGGTAGGTGTCGTCTTGTACTTAGTGTAGCGCTGGACTTGAGGCGTACTAAACCTGACTATGAAACTGACCCCAAGTCTCCAAACATTTATTCGATGTGTGAGAAGTTTTCTTTGATAACAGCGCGTTCTACACCAAGTTTACATCCGAGCTGATCTAAAGGGCTGTAGGATGATATACGAGTAAATACATGGAGTAGGAAGAAGGACTAGAACAAAGAGATCGCACGTATCTCTCGTTTAACCTGTAAGGTAGCAAACTTACCTTGCACTATTCCACTATGGTATAGCTTATATGATAGGCTCATGAAGTAATCCTTCAATGTAATAAGGGTAATAATAATAATAATAATAATAATAATAATAATAATAATAATGCACGTCTGGGCTACATCACTCACAGCCCAGTGTGTAGAAAGATTAGCCAGTACTAGTGTAGCGTGTCCCAGGGAACGCCCGAATGTACTAATCGTACATCCTTTCCGTGGAGGATCTTTCCATGGTGTGATGAGCTGAGGTGATGATGAAAGTGATGGTGACCAGTGGAAACTCTTAACCTAATTAAACCTAATTAACCTGACCCTGGTGATCGTTGGGGCTATTCCCCCTTTCGGGAAAAATACCCATGGCATCAGCCGGGAATCGAACCCGGAGTCCCTAGGCTCGTAGCCAAGTGCACTGACCAGTACACCAATGGGCCTGTTACATTTTAGGATAAGTGGGGTCTACTCTTGGTCTACTCTAAAAAGGTAAAAACTTACCTTGCTTGTTTCCACTATGAGGAAGTTTATATGATTGTTCCATAGTAGAGCCCATCAAGGTAAGACTACAATTTCACTGTAAACGGAGTGTACATAGCTCAAGATTCAAAACCAAACCTCCCTCATCATTTGCTATCCAGTAAATAATGAGAATCACTTCTTAAACCACGTGACCACACACGGGAACATTTGTGTAATACAACTAGTAGGCTATTGAAGTTGTCAGCCATGTTGTGAGAGATGCTTGTACAGCCTCCCCCACCCCTTTTTGTCAACCCTGTGTCTATCAGTGTCTGACTGACTCCACGACGCTACGGGTGGCAGGCGCCTCGACGCGTGGCCTAGTAGCGTCTTGTACCAACACAGTGGCTTAGCTGGTCTAGCTCGAATAGGTGACGGGAGATATATAGCTTATATAGATATATAACTTGATTAAGTCACGTTATTCTAGGGCTCGTTTTATACCCTTCAGTATTTTAAGGTTAAGATTTTTACAAGCATTTTAGAAGTGATTCGTAGTATCTAACATTATCCGCGAGTGAAGCAAATTCATTATTTTATACTTTTTCAACAAAACAAACAGAAAAGTTGGTTAAATTTGGTATAACCAAATTTATACAACTATACGACAGCAACATGTGTATCAACTCTAACATTTAAAATTAGAACTGTAAAATAATTTTTTTTTGTTAAATTCATTAAGTGAATAGTAATGATTTATCACAAAGGCATAATTCGTCATTTTATCTAAAACTAGGTATTTGGACGGATGACTTAGCTAAGGGATGTGTAATTATTTAATATATTTTTGTTTGATGTTTTGTGCGATTTATAATTACTATATTTAAAACTGAATACAACTCTTTGGGAACCCATGACTAAACTCTCTGCTTATGAACGCAAGGATAATATATAATTTATCTATTTGTGTATGATTTTAAACAGATTTTATTTATCAAAATTCAAAATGTTATATGGTATATCATACGAGACTTTATGGTGAATGTTAACTCTCAATGGACGGGACCCTCGGATACTTTGTAGCTGTCCACAGATCTCTCCTTAAGCTTGGTGAGTTAGTTACATGTTATATCTAGTGAGCGACTTATGAGGTAGTTAGTTAGAATGAGTTACTTGTCACAGTGAGTGGGCTACAAGTCATAATGAATGAGTAACATGCCAATATAAGTGAGATACACGTTGAATTGAGTGTTTACATGTCGCAGAGAGTGAGCTACATGTTACAATGAGTGGGCTACATTTATAATGAATGAGATATATGTATAAAAGTAAACATGTTGCAGTGAGTAGTTTAATCGTCCTAGTAATTGAGTTACATGTCATGGGAAGGGAAATAGATGTATCAATGAAAGCATATTACAGTGAGTGTGGATTGCATGTATCTGTGACTGAGCTATATGTCATTATGTGTGGGCTAAATGTCGTAATAAGTCAGTTACATGCCACCGGGATTGGATTACATGTCGCAGTTGTGTTAATTAAATGTCATTTTGAGTGCTTTAGTCACTGCTGGAAGTGGGATACAGATTGAAACGAGTATGTTACATGTCGCAGTGAAAATGCTACAGGCTGAAGTGAGTGGGTTACATGTCACATTGAGTGAGTTACATGTTGCTGGGAGTGAGGGCATGTTTCATTGAGGAAGAAGAATGTGAGTGAATTCATGTGAATATGTGTCATTAATCTTGGTGCATGAGAGATAGTTGCAATATTATATTTAAAATAAAGTACTATATTGTTTTAAAATTTGATTTTTAATACACAAATTTAATAAATACAATAAAGCAATACAATATTTTCACTTGAGCTTTAACTAATTTTTAGTCAAATAACCAACCCAATTAGTTGACTTTTATCTAACAAGTTTTCAAGTATCGTGTGGTTTTGTCAGACAACTATCGGAACAGGGGAAACGTTGTAATAAAATCGCAAATGGATTAAATCCACTTGAACGTTGAAACCTAGAATCGCAATCTAAACAGCAAGCGTCGAAACACTCCAAACCTTTTGAAACCCTCCAGCCTCGGCGATCGCAGGTACCAATTAGTCCCCCGGGGTGATTATCTCACGATAAGGGGTGTGGGGAACATACCGGCTCGGACAGATAGCATACACTACAACAAGTGGCTGCTATTAATTACAGCTTGTTACGAGAGGGCAGAGCATCTATCTTATCTGTCCGGTCGTGTGTCGTGCAAACACACGTGAGGGGGATGCTAGGAATTGATAATCTCCTCGCTGGGGTCAGAAGCCCTGAGTTTTTCTTCAGTAACGCTAATAGAACAACATCCGTTGTATCGTTTGATTTGTATAATATTACTTCAATAAACTGAGCTTAAAAGATGCAGAAACATTTGTTGCAATCCCCATTAAAGTTTATTTTTCTGGAGTAGAAGACTATAAGGCCTTGCCTTCTAGGGTAAACGGAGAATACTGTTCATAATGTTTGCTAGAATGGAATGTGGGAAACCATATATCATAAAGGAAAAACCTCAATATAGATAAAGCCTAGATGACTTTTCCGTCCCTGTAGAGTCAGAAAATACGAGACATATTTCTCTCCCACGTTTACCACCAGTACTAAACTAAACTAAACTAAGCATTTCAACTCAATGAATGATCGTATTTACAAAATTTGACATTGATGGAACTTCATTTTAAAGTCAAAAATGGTAACATAGATTTTCTCTACACAGTTGTTAATTGGTCTATATGTTTTTACACTTCGTATACCCTGGAAGGTAGAAGAAGTCTTGTCTTGTAACCTGCGCCATAGTGAAACCATGCCGGACTAGTTTTCTACCTTACAGGCTAGACGAAGGGTACGTTAACACTTTACAGGTCTCAAATTGCTTCGTCAGCACTGGAGATGTCGCTGGCACAAAATTATTTGAATGTGGACCATTAAAATTAGTTTGAAACTTGTGGTTTATTAAAAAGTTCTTAAAATGGGGTTGAAGTCTTAAATCTCTCGACATCTCTATTTGTAAAATAAACATTTGATGTGCGTTTGAGATAAGTTTGAAAAACGTAGGTCTTCCTACTCTAGTTTTCTAAATCCTCTATCAGTAGGACCGAGCGTATGTTCACTCAGGGATAAAACACTGGGGTACCCCCAATTGTGGTAAAAGGTGCCTCTAAGGCGCTAGTCTCGAAATATACTAAGGCAGCGAAAACGTTAGGATTTCGGTTGATTGCATTGGAAAGTATTTTTCAACGTGCTATTTTTTAATCTGTTTTTTTCCATTCCCTTTGCTCACCAATGTGGCAGCACTTGTTTATCCCTTCACTTCAATTGATATTCTTGGTGTATACTCGTAGTAATTGACGCCAACTAGGTCCAAATGAAGGCAGTGGAGGGAGGGACTTGTCCCGGGCTTACTACCTGTCATGTGATACGCGACATATGATCATGCTGGGAGATGTGAAAGGGTGGGAACTCACCATCGTGAGAAATGTTCAGGCTGGTTTTCACCACCTGACCGTGGTCAGGACACCCACCACGAGGTTCTTGGTCATTTCTCGTTAGTGACTATGGGGATCTCCTGGATGTTATCAGGAGTGACAGTGGCTGCTTATTACTCTCATTCATCGAGTTTAAATATTTAGTTTAGTTCCGCATTGGTGGCAAACATGGGAGAAACACATCAGTATCAGTAGTGTATGGTTTGCTGGGAATGGAAAGGTCAGGGTTTGAATCGTGGCTCTATATGTTGAAATGTTCTCTTTCTTATATTGTTTCCTAATATTCCTTCACGCACTCTGCATTCATCCTTAGTACACAATTAGTGCAACTATGCAGATAGTTTGCAATGAATAGTGAAAAACATTATGCATTCATCTAAAAAATACTGATTGTATGAGTGATCTACAAATCTACACAGCTTTACACTATTTTGTTTTTATATTTATCTGTACATTAAACATTATAAAGCATAGTATTCATTTTCTCAAGATCATACCTTATTCTGTCCTACCACATCAGAGTAGTTAAAGTATTATATCCCGGACGGGTAGTAATCCGTGGGTAATAGCACAATATTTAAAGTAACTCTGAAATGAACACGTAAAACTGTTACATGAGTGCTCGTCGGCTTCAGCGAGATTCGGCTCATTGGTCTGAGAGTGAAAGTGTTGTGACATGAAGTCAATTGACGCCAAGGTTCAACGGGTGACCCGTAATTAATTAGTTCTTGGTTGCACGTCATTCAGCTGCGGATTACTACCCTGCGAGTGGTTCAAAGCCTGGCTGATGTCACATAACACCTTCTTCCCGTGAAATGACGTTAGTTTACGCCACTGAACTACTTGCAGAATTGTCAAGGACTCGTCGGCTACCACCTTGAAATGAATCTACCAGCATGAGACCATCTTGAGGTGAAGCTACCATCTTGAGAGGAAGCTACCATCTTGAGATGAAGCTACCATCTTGAGAGGAAGCTACCATCTTGAGAGGAAGCTACCATCTTGAGACGAAGCTACTATCATGAGGTGAAGCTACCATCTTGAGATGAAGCTACCATCTTGAGATGAAGCTACCATCTTGAGGTGAAGTTACCATCTCGAGAGGAAGCTACCATCTTGAGGTGAAGCTACCATCTTGAGATGAAGCTACCATCTTGAGATGAAGCTACCATCATGAGGTGAAGCTACCATCTTGAGATGAAGCTACCATCTTGATATGAAGCTACCATCTTGAGATGAAGCTATCATCTCGAGATGAAGCTACCATCTTGAGATGAAGCTACCATCTTGAGATGAAGCTACCATCTTGAGGTGAAGCTACCATCATGAGGTGAAGCTACCATCTTGAGATGAAGCTACCATCTTGAGATGAATGCTACCATCTTGAGATGAAGCTACCATCTTGAGGTGAAGTTACCATCTCGAGAGGAAGCTACCATCTTGAGGTGAAGCTACCATCTCGAGAGGAAGCTACCATCTTGAGGTGAAGCTACCATCTTGAGATAAAGCTACCATCATGAGGTGAAGACACAATCTTGAGATGAAGCTACCATCTTGAGGTGAAGCTACCATCTAGAGCCGAAACCAATTTACCGAGTGGGCTAAAACTTTACATCTAAGGTTTTCATAATGCTACCCCAAGGGGTTGTTGAAATTAGATATGTAGCCCTAATATTAAAAATATGGTATTTATTTAAGGGCAAAATGAGATAAAATCGATTTTCTGAAAATAGGCTCTAACGATTTTGATTAATATTCGTATCTAGGCACTGTTCAACATTACAATGGCGATTCTCATTTTCTCGAGAAAGTTACGTTGAGGTTACTTTACATGAGTGGAAGTTTCCGGTTTTGATCATATCTCCGTAACTATTTGAGATACGAAGTAACCTATCACTGAAAAAATGAAGAACTATTAAAAATATAAAATAAAATAAAATTATTGAACTTTATTTTCATAAATTTGATAATTTCTTAACTATAAGCAAATATGAGTGTGTGTATAGATAACTATGATTATGTATTATATATATATATATATATACACTATGAAGGTCTTTGAAATGGAAATCTATTATTGTCGTGTGCCATTTGATGAAGCGATATGTTTATTTTTTCTCAACGTTTCTTTGATAGAATAATATGCTCTTTTTATTATGTTTCTGCTTCAATGTATATTATTCTATTTTACATATCTTACAAGTTCTAAATAAGTGTATCTATTTTTTGTAAAAGAGTTAGAAAGTCTTTGCGTAATATTTATTTTAAACTCGGTAAGTATTTCGGGTTAAAATTCGTAATGTGTTAACAAATTAGTAATATCACAATAAATACTTATGAACTATTGTAAAGGAATGTACTACTCTTTCTTGTACCTATTCTTTAATCTAGTGCATTTTACCAAGGTATTGCAAAAGTTGAGCTAAGCATGTTGAAATCAAGATTACCAGGATGTTATACGGATGTTATACGGATGTTATTTCTAAGCGCAAGAAAGTTATAACTCGAGGTATAATTTCTTTAAATAATGTTTGAAATATCAAACAAAGTTATTTTAGCAAATAAATTTTTAGCGACATGTATAAGATACTGGCTATATTATTCAAATTATCTGTGAATATAAACTTTTAGACCAAGAATCCTTATAAATTTGATAACTTGTTCAAAATGTTTTTAAGAACCATCGCACATAACATAATGCCATGATATTTACCTGCAATGTTTTACAATGTTTTAAATAGTAGCGCTAAGCTATGACTAGTATTTTACCCATGTCGCTTCTTAAACATGATATAATGGTTGTTTTGATGGTGGGATTAGCTGAATCCGTCTGAAATGTAGTAATAGATAGTTTATTAGATATGTTGTAGCTATATAAACAGCCATGAGTAGTATGAAGTGGATTATAAACAGCATACTATCTCTTTATCAGTGTAATCCTTGTTAAAAAACTGAATCAAAAAGTTATTTTGTGAGATAACTTACTTTTGGGGAAAATGTCAACATTCAACTATTGTAAACTAAAGCAGAGCAACAAATACCTGTAATATTTACTTTTAAATCTATAAAACTTTGTAAGACACTCATCAATGCGTACACCTGTATTATTAAATTTTTTAGCACCGCATCTTACTACCCGTCAGGTTTATATGTCTATGTACTAACTACACGGATGAGTTAGGGATTATAACGGTTTAATTTAGAGGAAGTGCACCTGTATTTTATTGGAGAGGGAGTGGAAAACTATTTTGGAAAAACCACTCTTAGTGCACCCGATAGGGATCGAACCCCGATCTCCCCGTCTTCAGCCGTATAATCTAACGCGAGTGTAACGTGTTAAGCCACGCGGCCACCGAAGTGGGTTTTATTTGGTTGTTTTTATTATTTTTCAAGAGAGCCGACTGTGTTAGGCTTACCTAACACCCTGTTTAGTTGCCGAATCTATCGTGTGATTATTCAACTTCAAATAGTTCCGAAACTATTGGTCTAACAACTTATTGAAAAATACATTTTTTGACTAATTTTTCCTTGTAAGAGTATGTCAACAAAATAAAATATACCAGGTATATAGCAACCTAGTACGCATTTACTAGCTGGGACTGGCTTATTTCTTGAGTTTGATTATAATTAATATCTTACCATCTGTACACGCAGTTACAAGACTATAGCTTTTCTTTTATTAATCATAACAACACTTACAACAAACATGTTAAACTTTGTACAGAACAAATGATAATTATCGTCAAATTTAATCAAAAGTGATTAATGTCCCGCCAATAGACCATCCCTGTAAACTAAGGACGTGTAGATAGAGTCCAAGAGACAGTTTCCTATACGAAACTGGCCACTTTCCATTCGAGTTTAGGTAAGTGTCGTCTTATGTTTGGTCTCGAGCAGGACTTGGGAAGTACACAGCTTTATATGAACCTGGAAAGTTAGTCTATGAATCTGGCCTTAATACTATTATTCGGCCTTTCTTACCACTCAACCATAAATAAACCTAAAATATTGTTTCACTTTTAGGGAGGTGGATATTTTTTACAAAAATGCAATGTTTAAAAATATGAAAAGTAATGTGAATGAATATAGCTCTACATATATTGATTAGTGTAATATTCATTTTTATATAAATTGTGATAGATATTTTCATTTGTATATCTTTACCAAAGTGTGTATAATCTCCCCCCCCCCCTCCCCCCTTAAGAACATTGTTTTATTATTTGTATATTGCCATTTTAATAGATACAACCCTAAAGGTACTAGATAGATAAATTGGTTCAAAATTCCTCTGAAGAGAAGATGTAAAAAAAAAACATGGTGGAAAAACAAACATCTGCGTTGGGTATAATCGTGTTTGAACCCCTTTCTCCGAATTGAGAGCTAGAGCTGCTAACCACTCACCCACACCTACCCGTGCACGATCAATCGAACGATCACAAAAACATCATTTTCTCGTGTTTGTGATTCATCGAACGTTGTGCAATAATATTCCACTTGACTTTATCAATGAAGTTATCTCCACGGAAAAAGTAACCAACACTCAAAAGTAATAATTTAATAACTTGACGTGTTGGAAAAGTTTCCCTCCAGTCCCCTCCGTGGCAGCCGCGAGATAACGAGGTAATGAGGGTGGGCGTGGCCTGGTAATTTCTGTGTAATTAGGTGCGGTGGGGAGAACTACTCCAACTGGTAGCCACAACACTACAATTGGTTGCTTTGAACGAAACTGAGGTGAGGTTTGGATTGAATACGTTGTTACTGCCATCACCGACTACGATCTTAAGGGACACTAGTTTGATTCTAGGATGTACTGACGGAAATATTTACAAAACTTGACGCGTTCGTCCTGTCATACAATTAGTAATCATGTAGGTGCTAGAGCTGGATGTCTACTCTTAGACATACATTTATAAGTTACTTTAGTTTGTAAGTCTTAAGGTCATATCAATTTATGTATTAAAAAGGTGTCTGTTAAATACCCCAGAAAAAAGTGCAAAGCTTATCTAGATAAATTAAATAATAATTAGGGCGATTATATGCGTGTTTATGATATTTCTTACATAAGGTAGCCGGCTTTGCCCGGAAGAAATAGTTTATGGTAAAAATACTAAAAAAGGTTAGTAAGGCCAAAAATGATAAAAAGTAAATCAATACATTTTTAATGCGTAGGCTCTAATTTAAATTTCTACCACACCTAAAAATGTGTTTTTATTAGCCCCCCTCCCTTCCCCGTTCCTCAAAATCCAAATTAAAAAGTATAATTTTCAGCCCTTAATATTTATTTGTATTAGTCATTTTATCTGCCTGCTGAGCCTAAGTGTTCCACCACACTGGGAATTAGTTGTTTGCTATTAGTTTTTGAAATTTTGGACCTCCCGCACACATTTTCTCCGTCTCAGGCTTGTAAATTTCCAATTTTGAGATTTATTGGGCTATCTGGAGGTAGCTTAACCGTCTGTTAAATTTTCGAGTAGAAGGTTGGGATTTTAATCTTTACATGGTATACGGGTATAAGTTTTTTCCCACCCTCTCTCTACCCTAACACAGCTCCATTTCCTCTAAGTTGACCTTATCATCACCATCCTATAAATCATACCATCATGCTTGTGTGTTAAATGTTTTAATAAAACAGCTCAAACGAAGCCCGCGCCACCGAACCGTTTCTTTGACCTCCATCCTGCGAGAACGTGGTTTGTTCGGAACGGGTCGGTACTTGAAATAGACCACTCTGGTCGTAATGAATCATTCAACTAAGGTTGAGTCTCCTACAGCCCAACTTGGCTTCTTTAGTTTAGCTAGAGCTTGCCTCTTATTTTCTCAGCTCTAGTTTTTGTCTCATTTTATGAGAAGAATTGTCTACAAAAAATGTAATCTGTATAAAAGTAAGACCCCCTACAGGGCAATAATCTGAGCTATATTTCACAGAGAACGTTCTACTTGGGTAGAAAGGAGCTCGAGGGGGAAGGGGGGGGGGCGAGAGGGGCATAAAGTTGAGCTTCCAAATTTTTACTCCAAGGATCTGGATTCTATATTATTGAAGAATGGTTTAACTCGATGCGCTCTTTAACATACTTTAACATTATAAATGTTTATTGTTACTTCCTCCTAGGAAATCGTTGGGGGTGGGTGGAATATTATAAGTTTTTCCTTTTTTTATATAAACCCAAGACAAATGGGGATGGTCGTATATATCCACTCATCTCTCTGTGTGCAGGACTTACTTTCAGAGCTTTCTAATAAGAGACAGATTGCTATCAAACTTGGCACACGTGTTTTCCTCAACCAAGACATATTGTGTTGTTTAAATTTGCTCCGTTATTAGCTATGGACGTCATAAAAATAGATATTATCAGTCATTTGTGCAGCTTGGAAAGATACATAGATTTTAGCCATAGCTTTCAACTGTTTCATAATAATTTAACTACGCTCAATCCATTTGTTTCAATAATTAGGTGTTTTAAAGCGTGCTTTCTGAGCCGATTGATTGTATCAGCACAGACTTACAAACTAACTTAGTACTAGGAGAGACAACACCCGGTCTATGTCCAACATATCCTCTGTGAGAAAGGGGAAGTCACAATTTCAACGAACCTATATTTTTATGAAACGCCGGGAATCCAACTCGTGGCTCTTGGAGCTGAAGATGTGTCGATTGAGTCAGATAAATTGTTTAAGTTACAAAGATACTCTTTAGTACTATAACAATAACAAGAGCTAGGCATGTGTAGTAGGATTGCCGTGAGAAGGACCATTTAGAAAATATAAGCATACACCATATATGGCTTGGGTCCAAGTCCAGGCATAGATAGGTACGCTCCTTTAGTCATGTTTTCTAAATGGTATGAACTTGAAGGTGCTAGTTAAAGGAAACCCTTATGTTATCCTTGTTCCTGAGCTTAAGATCTTTATAATGAGTCATTTATCGCCTCCTACAACTAGCCTGATTCCCACAGTTTCCAAATGAATATTAAAATTCTAAATAACTATTTATATAGGCTACATAATCGATTAAAACATGTGTTTCAGTACACACATTTTCTTTTTTTATTATAGTATTATATTTTTTGAATAGTATGTTTGTTCATTCGTTATATAAATGTGATGCAATGGGTGTTAAAAAGTTTTTTACTTGAGGTATTTAACATTCACTTTATGAAGCACCAGATTATAGGCCTATAAGTACATACAAATTTCTATGAGCGAGAGTGAAAGATCCTATCAGTTTTGCTGGGAAAGGTATTTTCACATACCTTCTAGAGCTCTTTTACATGCCACAGTCGACATGAGACCGACGGCATTACTTCTCTTCCGGAGGAAGTTGTGCTGAGGATTGTTATCGCTCAAGAAAAAACCTTCGACCCCAACTTGGTATGAACCCACGAACACCGGGTCCTGAGGTGAACACTTCACCACCGAGGTCAACTTTATATTAATTGGTCGAGAATGTGATTTTATTCACATGGAAAGCACAGTCCAATTTGTATAGGAAGGGCCACTTAGAACGTACACAGACTATTGCGGACAAAATTGATAACATCTTACTTTATTCGTGGTTTAGAGGTAAGAAAACGCTCATACAATTTGTTCATGATTAGCGAAGCTTTGGTAAGGAAAATGATATTTTAGTTACGGATGTAGCCATGTCAAGTATCATATTCCTACATTAAAAAAACACACGTGGACAAGAACCTTGGGTTCAATTCTCATGGGCGTGTGTCATTTTTCATATTTAGTAAAAAAAAATGTTACTTTATATATAGACCATTGATAATATCTATCAAAAGTGACAGCTGAATATCGCATGACTTGACGTATGAATACGTGAAAGTAAGTCTAGGAGATGTTCTAAAGTGTCAGATAAGAAAGGCTCTGCCTATAAAACGTGGGCTTTAAATAGCAATGGCGCTATGCTACGTGTGTGTAGAGCTCCGGCACGACAGCCTCTCTGCTCCTTCTCAGACATTGAATATTCCTCCGAGTGGCACTCATCTCAGCAGGTGATGACATTCCGTGAGTGTGTGTGTGTGTGTGTGTGTGTGTGTTCCACTAATTGGCCCCTGGGCGCTCTCCACTATTAGTTCTCTAGATACACAACTCCTCTTTGATGGAGCCGACGCCACGGAGTGTCGTGCCACACAGCTATAAGGAGCCTCTACACTCCCAGCACAACTCTAGTAACATTTGTTCAACTCACCGTAGCGAGGAAAACAGGTCACACTGAGACCAGTAACGTCTTACATCTTATTATTTCATTTTATTTAGCACTGCGTCTTACTACCCGTCCGGGCTATACGCATATGTACTAATTAGGGATGGGAAAAATTGAGTTTTAGAGAAGTTTTACTCTCATTGTCGTGGAGATAAAGTGGAAAACTATATAGGAAAAAACACTCTCATTACACTCGACCGGGATTCGATCCTGGATCACCTCCAACATCAACACCCTATACTATTGCGAGGATTACGCCTTTAGAGCATTACTGTGGATTCACACCTTTACCGAAAAACTAGCGCAGAACAGAAACGTGCTCACGTGACGAGCTGTAAGCCAATCACAAGATTGACGCCTTATCGGCGCGAGCTGTTCCGTTGAAGTTCAACTTATCTCTACTCTGTCCGCTCTGCCTGAGATGTTCGACATGGGAGAACCAATCAAATCTTAGAGCCAACCATCTCAAATCAGCACGCATGTACATTTGACAATGCATGCGCTGTACAGCCAGAAGAAAGCAGACAGATTCGTTGTCCTTTGTGAGGAGATTTAAAATAACCCGTTAATGTAAAGCGTGTGTATTGATGTATTGGATTGTGCCACTACACTGAATTATAATTTGAAAATATTCATCAAGAGAATGATCTAAAATATATGTCTATATATAGAAAATAAAATATGTTATTAATCAGCTGTTTTAAGTTTGCATTGTAATGCATCATGGGTACATACATTCAGCGTGTGAATTAATGCTCTACTCAAACAGATTCTGTTCTCTATTTTCGGTGGACGTGTGACTCAAGCATTAGACTGCCGTAGTGGGTTCAAATGGGAAACAGTTTAGGGAAATAGGTAAACCCAGTGGGATTCAAACCCTAACTTCACCATCACTGACAAACCAGACTAGAAGAGCTTAACGTTTAGTCCGCGTGTCTGGCGATGAGGATGAGAGAGTCTGTTGAACCTGACGTGGAAGATCGTGATATACAAGTGACATTATAGGTCAAACAGTACGAATATTTATATTTACTACTTAGGAAGATTTCTTCTACTATGATGTTAGTCCAGTGTTGCGTGTGTGCGAGTTGTGAACTAGGAGTTAGGACTACTCTAGCAAGCTGTGAACAACACCAGGCCGTGTGCTCAACCAGCCAACAACACAAGACCTGGCTGTGTGCGCGAGCACTGAAGGCTGACCTCTCGCCAAGCTTTGTGCCTAGCCACTTGGGGGCGAGCCAGATCGAGCCACGGCCTATTGCGCGCGCATACTGTGACCGGAACAGAAGAGCCGCTCAACTCACTTGCAACACATTTTAAACTATCAACGAATTATTATGACATTTATCGCACTATTATAGTCCATTTATAATTAACGGTGTAGCCAACTGTCCACTCGTAAAGTAAAATAATTCTCATTAATAGTTTATAACATTTTATTACTCTAGATGACAAACATAAATCGTAAGTTAGAGAATATGTATTGTATATTGAGTGCAGAATATTTTGTTGTTGTAATTTTTTTTATCTGAGAAATGTTTTAGTTAAATAAATACCTTAAGACTTAATAATTTTCACACATATAAAATATAAAACCTAGACCTATAGTATAAACTAACATAACTATCGCTATAATATTTTTACTTCTACGCCAGGGTTGAACTTAAAATCTATTTAAAAAAATAACAGCCTGAAACTAAAAACTAAAAACAGACTCAAATAAATATTGGTGAGTTATCAAAATTGAAATTACTTTAGTGGTTATTATTTTTTGTTTCCTACTGACCTTTTGGACTTCTTGAAACCCACACTTGTTTAAGTACAGAGGATAAAAAAGGTTATTTAAAAGTAAATGCATCAGCACTCGTTTGAAGAAAGACTAAGGAAACAATAATGAAAATTACACTGAGAGAAAAAGACAACCGCATTACATCTTGTTAGTAATATTTTCCACACCAGTGGTACCATGGTGTAAGACACACCAGACTAAAACAGGATGGTTGGTGACAGGAAGGCGGAAGCTCGAATCCCGGCTGGGTATATTGAAGATGATGTTTACTAGATGGTTTCTCACTCTATATCCAAGAGAATTCTGGTACAGTTTCTTTAAATTCTACCCTTCTGACCCCTTCTTCATAAGTGTGAATATCAAGGAAATTCGGACGGGTAGCAAGACGTGGGCCACACACATGCACACTTTCATACATTTAAACATATCATATGTCACAGTTCTAATATTTGCATTGTTTTAATCCACTTCCCTCCAGGATATCTGAATATGTATACTGATGGGGAAGGAATTATCTAGGTCGCCCGATTTGGTGGGTGGGGAGAGTGATAAACAACTTAGTTTTAAACTTCTCAGTACACATTGTCAAGGTTCAAAACCTGAACTCCCATGAGTGGCAATCACTCTATTGCAAGGGTAACGCCTTAGACTACTGGTTTTTAACCTTTTTTATGGCTTTTTGTGCCCTTATTTTCAAACATTTATGTCAAGTACTTCAAGAATTTAATTGGTTTAAATAAATGGACTAATAATGAAATGTCTAACTCTTCTTCCTAGTTGTAATTTTTTCAAACTAATTGCTTAGCTTATGACGGGAGGGTTATATTTTGATTGAAATATTCAGTCAAGCATAGGTAGATATATATTTTACATGCTAAGTTTAAAATATAAATAAAAAGCTTTTACATTTACAAAATCCACAAGCCATTTAGGAAAAAATAATTTTCAGCAGAGGCACAAAAATTAAGATACTAGTACTCCAAGTAGAATACACAATTATTTATATTTAGATGCAAATACATTAAATGCTTAACCGTTGAGAGCACTCGGATTATTTTAAAGAACCAATATTTAAAAAAATGATATTCTAATTATGTTAAATTGGAGCAAAAAATAGCTCCCATTACTGAATTAGTTTTGCCTACTCTGAGTGTTTATTTTATCACTCTGTCTTACTACAACGCATATGTACTAATTACGCTATTGTGTTACGGATGATGAAGGTTGAATTTATGGTAAGTGTACCCGCACTTGCGTGAAGGGAAACCGTAAAACATCCAGGAAAAGTCACGCTCAGTACACACAACCTGTATTTTACAGCCCCGATCTCCTTGTAATCTACAGTCCAGTGTGCTACGAGAGATAGCCTACACCTTAGACCACGTGGCCACTGATGTGGGCCCCTCTCCCCCCAGCGAAGTAATAACTGGATGACAGGACTGGACAGTAGCTCCTCCTCGACAGTTTCCTCACCTGGTTGTTATGTCGCTGTTACCCCATTTGACGAGGTGATGCTAAGGGTCGGTAGTGAGGAAAATAATTTTAACTCTCACTCTGTGGACCGGAATAATTGAGATAGCCTACCGCAGTGAGGGAGGGTACCCCATTTGACCCTTGCCTGGTATGGCATGCCATCTTTAAGGGTTCTTGGTTCCTTACCATGTAGGATGTACCATGTTCATCTTGGTACAAAAGGGCTGTGTTTGGTAATCATTTTTAGTACGGCGTCTTACTACCCATCCGGGGTTTAAGCATTTTAACCAAGCTAATAGGCTAGGAATGAGAAAGGTAGACTTTAATAGAAACGTGTCTCACATTTGCGTGAAGGAAGAGTGGGAAATCATTTAACGAAAAAAGTCTTCAATACACCCGGCTGGTATATAAACCCGGACCTCCCCATCACCTTAAAACCAAACTAGAATAGACATATATTTACATACGTGTTAACCTATGGGATTTTATATGCATTTTAAATAAGCTAGTTGGGTAGGGAAGGCAGAATTTAGAGGAAATGTATTAGAATTTGCTTAGAGGAAGAGTTGGGCACCATCTAGGAAGAAAAATCTTCAGTATATTCAGACAGGAGTTAAAACCAGACCTCCCCATCATAAACCTGATATTGCACCCACGAGCCCGTTGATGTGGGGACCTCAGGTTAATTGATATATTTATCACAGGGGCTATTAACCATTAATACAAGGAATAGTGATAAGAAGGGTAGCTAAGATGAAGTAGGCCTGCATTAGCCTGGATATATTATGAGAAACCCGTATAAAAACTACATATTGAAAAACCATCCCCAGAGCACTAGGGTCAGATTCAAACCCTGACAATCCCCTCGATGGTGATCAAGTAAATGGTGGTTCCAACGCCTTAGACTACTAGGCCACCTTCGTGGGTAGGAGTGTTCTTAATTCCATTATGTCTTACAAGTGGACACATTATTTAAGGCCTTAGACTTGCACTCTAACTGGCCGTCATTGATGAAAAGGCCAGGGCTCGATCCTTGGCTGCGTACACTGGGAAGGTGAACTTACACATATTTTCCCTATCTATCCTCACGCCAATGCGGACACATTTCTTCTAAACTACCGTCCTTTGTCTCACCTCTTAGATTGAATTGTTAGTGACCCTTGTACCAATTAGTAACCAAAACAATAACACATTTTGAATCTGTCGAAAGCGCCCCGCTTCAACACTTTTATATTTATCTAATACATCCAAAATTTTGATAATGTTCAAACAACATGGTATATATGTGAAATTACTGGATATTCTGCAATAACTCGTGCAACTTCCAAAACCACTAATAGGTCTCCCTTCCCCACCTTCTAGAAAAACAACTATTTATAGGAAAGAATGTCGTTACACACAAAAAAGATCAAATTCCTTTTAGCGCCCATTCATTCTCTCTTTTGTTTTGTTTTTGTTTGAAGACTTGCACCCAAGTGCACGGACGGCTTGCCAGTTGATTGAGAGGATTTTTTGTGTGTTTTTTTTTGTTCCGGCCAGTTGGTCCTCCTGAGCAGCTGTGTCATGTGACCACAGCACGTCTGCGCAGAATGTTCGGTAGCTGACCGCAACACTACACTCACTTGTTACTAAACTTTGGTGGTTGGCGAGATTGAAAAAAAAAAACCAATTAGATCTCTCTGAGATTGATGCATGCACCGACCGATAAATGAAAACGTGTATTCCATGTAGAGGGAATTTCTTATATCACTTAACCATTACTATAAAATGAGCTTCCTCAGAATAATGGCATGTGTCCAAGGGGTGGGGAAGAGGTAAATGGTGGTTCGCGGTGGCAGGGGCTAGTGGGGGGTCATAAAGGGTTTGAACCTCACCTCTAACCTAAATCTCAACTGACAGTTCTATGTTATTATTGAATTTGAGGAGAATTCTGACCGCTATTAAAATGCGTCGCATGAATAACATATAGTAAAATGGATATCTGATTATCCTATTATCTATGAACTATTGTAATATATTATCAAGCACTGCAAACAATCATATGAGTCACGCATTCGATAAAAACATTATTTATAAATATGGAAGTATTATATCTATTTACTAAATGGTTAAGCTTCCAAACACTATTTAAATAGTGACATTTTGAAATAGATCTACAAATTGCTTATTCTTATCATAAAACTGGGTTGAAAATTTCTAAAAATAGTTATCTACTTTTAGTTAATATTTTAATAATTTCCGCATCATTGATCACATGTTCTAACGCAGCGATTCCAAACGTTTTGAAAGTTGTACCACCCAAAAAATCTCCATAATTTGGAGTATCACCAATACAATGCTGAATATTTACTATTTAGGTAAGTGTTTAATGTGCCCGGGGTTAACAATGATGCATTCACATATGGGCAGTTTTTTATTCAGGCTATCATAATGATTTCTACTCAATCAATACGTATTATATCCCACCAGCTACTGTTGGAATCGGTTTTAATTTTGGTTAGACTTGACCCTAATATATATATTTACTATATTTGATAATAACTCATATTTTTACAACTTTAATTTAATTGTTCTGTTTGATTTCTCAACGGGCACAACCGAGAATGAATTGTACGTACCATCATTGGTACGCGTACCACAGTTTTGGAACCACTTGTCTAACTTTCCACTAACGCAATTAACCATATTTCCAGTGACGGGGGAATCCGAGCTCGAATCCCAGCAGGGTCGACCGAGGTGGTGTTTTTATTAATTGTTTACCTAACTTTCTCCACTCAAATACGGATACATTTGATCTAAATTATACCTCTCTGGAACCCTCTCCCACTAGTGTAAATATTCGGGAGGTACTAATGGGCAGTAAGACACGGCAGCTCCCCAAAAGGAATAATGATTTCAATTAGGTACGATTTAGGATTGTTTACACCCCTAGTACGATTCATGTAAAATGATGACTGTACTTAAATTCGGCCATTATATAAATGTTTTTTTTTACCAAAAATCTAAGTAGCTTATATTACTTGATACTAGTGATGATTAAGTTTTGAGCTTCTACCAGTTTGATATTTCGGTTCTTTCTTCCAAGTTTCACTTAACACCACTAATGAATCTTAACACCATGATCTCATCTAATGGTTGTAATTGTGACACTCATAACTACTAATAACTAGTCATATTTGAACAATGTTTAAATTAAAATACCCACTTCAATGACAAAATGGTCTTAGATGTCACTTTTGTGTTAGACTGGCCCGCTGAAGATGATGAGATCAGGTTTCGAGTTTCGGCCAGGTCTACTGAAGCCAGTTTTACCTAAATAGTTTCCCGCTGTCCTTTCAGGCAAATTCTGGTAAACTACAGTAGCCACATGGCTTCTTTGGTGCTGACTGACAGCTTTGAAAAGTTACCAGACCAAATTATGTATTCCTAAGCCGAACCATATGATCTGCAAAAACATGTGTTTAGCAGATGTCACTCCTTACATTCAAAATTTAGGTATCTACCTAAATGTTGACTGTCAGAAGTCAGCTGTGAGCTGTCAGTCAGCACCAAAGAAGCCTTGAGGCTACTGTACTTCTAGAATGCTTCTTTTCTTATCCCTACCACATTACAGTATTTATCAAATATGCGTTTAACCTGAATAGATAAAATAAATTGTATGGAACTCCGCACGGACTTTCTCGCTCTATTGTTTGAAAATGGAGATATTTACTCAAAACTCGTAATATATGTGAAACGATATAATATACACTAGCAAACCCAAGCATAAATTGCACTATTCTTATGTAAAGATTTTTTTTAGTCCAGGTTTTAAATTTTATAATTTTGTTTTTAAAGAATTAATGTCCTCATTTAAATGCTTGGACCGATAAAAATAATCAATATTGGGTCCACAAGGGTCAACACTTCGTATTAAAAATTCAACTTCCGGTTAAATTTTTTGACATTTTATTAGGTGTTTCAAATCTTCATGCCATCGCATTGCTATTAAATTCCTCATTTATAAATGTTGACCAATAAATGTAAATATTGACTACTGAGTCTAAAATGGATATAAATCATTGGTGTACAAACATTTCTCTTAAGAGTATTAAGGAAAAACAACATAAACTTTTAGAGACTTACTTATATTTAATTACTCTATGGCATTGGATAATTATTGCGTTAAAATCTCTTTACAACTAAAGTTAACAAAATTGTATTAATATATTTGCCAACATCACAGAAACTGTTGGATTTATAAAAATATATTTCATATAAAAGATTTTTATTTTTTAATAGTACTACAATTTTGCAATGATAAGTTATTTAGTATCTCAAATAGTTGCAGAGATACGGAAGTTTCTGCTTCTGTAAAGTACCCTAAAATTCATTTATATGGTATAATAAAAATATCCAGTATATTTATAATCTTAATCAACACCTAGATACGAATTTTAATCAAAATCATTAAAATCTATTTTTTCTCTTTTCGCTCTTTTTAAACTACTCTTAGTTTTAAGTTTAAACAGACACACAGACAGACGTCATTGTAAAGACCACATTTAGGGTTGATGGTCTTGAGACGTAGACATCCATCAACATTTCAGGTTAGATTTTCTTTTTCGGTCACAATACTTTTACTTTTGGTGTTCGAAAAGTTAAAAAATATATATATTTAGGTATAGCTTGAAAGTTATTGATTTGATAAAAATATATTTCTTATAAAATATTTGTATTATAAAGAGACCTACATATTTTTAACGATAAGTAATTTCATATCTCAAATATTTTAGGAGATATTATAAAAAATATAATTTATGCATCAGACTGGAGCCCTTAAAGTAATTTTTCCGAAATACTGAGAGAATATTTTTTGTTTGGAATATTTATAAATGTTTAAAAATGAAATTTAATCAAAATCGCTAGAGCCAATTTTGAGAAAATTGACTTTTTCATTTTTTGCCCTTCAGTAAACTACCCTCAATTTTAGGGTTAGATATCCAATTCTAAAAATACCTTGGGGAAACTCTATGAAAACCCTAGATACCAAGTTTTAGCCCGATCGGTAACATAGTTTAGGCTCTAGTTGGAGGTACAGATAGACAGACAGACTGGTGGTAAGTAAAAAACTAATTTTGGATTCGGGGGGACATGAAACCTCAAGATTCATCAAAATCTTGAGTTAGATTTTTTTGAAGATCACTATACTTTCTCTACCTGTAAAATAGCGAGAAAGTAAAGATCAAAAAACATAAAATATTAAAATAAATATGTTACCAACCTTTAAATTTAGAAACCAAATTCAAATCTTTTCAATACCAGGGCGGTTAATTCGTATGAAGATATATTCATTGTCATATATGGATTTATATTAATTTCAATTGTATGTTTTCATTAATAAAGGATTAAAACCTATATGAGTATGATCTGAAGATTTGAAATCGACTTTCTATTAGTCGAAACACATCCCGGTTCTTAAGAGAAAAATTGGAGGAATGGCATGAGTTACCAAAGAAACAAACCGACCCATACCTAATAAAGTATATACTTATACATGTACGTACACATACTCATAATATATACATACATACATACAAACATACATACATACATAAACTTCTATTGCAAACCCAAACGGATATATATATCTCAAACATAATGGTTTGAAAGACACACCCCTGATATTAGTATCTTTATTCGAATCTTGTGTGATACCATAATTAATCAGCTACATTGGTATATATTTGTTATTTCACAGAATATTATTTAAAAATTCTACTATTTATAACCTAAATTAATTTGAGTTGATAATAAATGTAGGCATAAAAGATTAAGCTATTTTAGGTGGTTCACCGAATCTGTCTTGCATTTAAAAGGGTTCAATGTATATTAAAAGAAGAACGAGTTTAATAAAATGAGAGAGTACCTTTTCAGGAGCCATGGTGCCACTAACCAAGAATCTATGAACGACAAATACATTTTCTTTTTCAAATTCCTCTTCTTTCTATCGTCTTCTACTGTCTTCTTTTTCAATGTTCGTTTTAACGCTGTTCACTCCGGAAACCCGACAAAAAAGAACTATAAAACCATAGTAATTCTATCACGTGTACTTTTTTGTCAACATCTTCCAAAAAATTAATAATTTTTCCTCCTTATTCATTATTATAGGAAAGTAAAAAAAGAAGTGCATTAGAGTGTGTTATTCGTGAAGCACTTAAAAAGGCTAGTAGGGACAAATATTGTATGGAAATGCCGCACAGGCACTTAAAGTCACCCCCTTGCAAGATGTGATTTGTGCGACGTGCGTGTTGGGGTTGGCATATTGCACCCTCAGTGGGGTGTAACACACTGTCCCTATTGTCTGCTGGACCGTATTGTCCCCACGTATTCTGTGGGACCTTAGCTTCAAGAGGAACTTTAAGGGGAGTTCATTGAGGTGCTATTGTCGTTCCTTATGCACGTCGTTTACAAATGTTTAGGCACTAGAGAAATATATCAATCCCACATTGTCATAGAATGTAAGTTGACAGACAACTTAAGTTGGAGCATATATTATTATTATTTGACTAAAAACATGATATAAAGGTAGTATAATCAATTTATTTAAAAACCATAAAACAGCAATTTCATTAAATAGAGAATAAGTGTTTAAAAAAAATGTGAAACTAAGTGGGTCAAGTGCGGCGCTACACTAAATACAAGACGATACCTACCTTGATTAGAATGGAATGGGCCAGTTTTGCATATGGAACTAGCCCATTCTATTCTGGTATAGATAGGTGTCGTCTTGGATTTAGTGTAGTACCGCACTTGAGGCAATCAGTCTGAAACTTGCCCTAAGTCACTCATTTAAAAATGTATCCATAAGATATTCTGGATGTTTAAATAAAACTGCATGAGAATATTTATCTTTGATTGACTTTTCATCAAATACCTTGTTATTGATTTAAGTAAAATATGTATACGGCATATGATTGATTAGCTGCAAGGTAGACATTAGTAATGAATACAAATTTTACCCAATGCTCTAAAGAACTTGATTTTGATTAATGGGGTGGGGCCAAATAGATAGTAAAACGTGGCGTAGAGATAAATTAGCTAAAAATCTATTATTTCATTTGAAGATCTTTTAAAAGCAATGTTTCACAAAGTTTTATGGCGCTTAACAACAAATGAGGTCAACCATTAACAAAAGTACTACTAAACAAAATGTTCTAGATTCATAAATATACATACATCCTAAAATATAACTTTATTCCCCAATAATGTTTCTTTATAGGCTTTTTGGTTATTTTGTTACATAACCTTGTCAAAAATATGTTTTCAAGTTATATATTAAAGCATAGTTCAGTTTATAATGTAATAAAGTTTTATATATTTTGTCTAGAACTTGTCTATATTAATAATACTTGAACATCTTGAATTAATTATATTATCAGTCAAAGGTAGTATAATTCATATTGATATTCTGGCTAACCGTGCTGGTCCATTAATGTTAATAAAGACGTATATCCTGGATGGATAGTAGGACGCGTGGTAATATATTAAGTTAATATCCTAGCTGTGGAACTAGACACTTAAACTAACAGTTCAAGATAAATACCAGCTACTATGAACTGGTGCCGGTAGTAGCTGGTATAATAAGGAACCAGCAACTAGCTGTGAATTGATTATGGAAGTAGCTAGTAATAATGCAATTATTATTGGTATAATAAACAACCAGCCACTAGTCGTGAGTTGATGATGGAAGTAGCTAGTAATAATACAATTGCTGGTATAATAAACAACCAGCAACTAGCTATAATGACGGAAGTAGCTAGTAGTAATGCAACTGCTGGTATAGTAAACAACCAACCACTAGCTATAATGACGGAAAAAGCTAGTAAGTATGCAACTGCTGGTATAATAAACAACCAATCACTAGCTATAATGAAGGAAATAGCTATTAATAATGCAACTACTGGTATAATAAACAACCAGCCACTAGCTGTGAATTTATTATGGAAGTAGTTAGTATTAATGCAACTACTGGTATAATAAACAACCAAACATTAGCTATAATGACGGAAATAGCAAGTAATAATGCAACTTCTGGTATAATAAATAACCAACCACTAGCTATAATGACGGAAATAGCAAGTAGTAATGCAACTACTGGTATAATAACCAACCAACCACTAGCTATAATGATGGAAATAGCTAGTAATAATGCAACTACTGGTATAATAACCAACCAACCACTAGCTATAATGAAGGAAATAGCTAGTAATAATGCAACGACTGGTATAATAACCAACCAACCACTAGCTATAATGAAGAAAATAGCTAGTAATAATGCAACTACTGGTATAATAACCAACCAACCACTAGCTATAACGACGGAAGTAGCTAGTAGTAATGCAACTACTGGTATAATAAACAACCAGCCACTAACTGTGAATTTATTATGGAAGTAGTTAGTATTAATGCAACTATTGGTATAATAAAAAAACCAGGCACCAGCTAAAATGACGGAAATAGCTAGTAATATTGCAACTGCTGGTATAATAAACAACCAACCACTAGCTATAATGAAGGAAGTAGCGGGTAATAATGCAACTACTGGTATAATAACCAACCAACCACTAGCTATAATGATGGAAATAGCTAGTAATAATGTAACTACTGGTATAATAAACAACCAGCCACTAGCTATAATGACGGAAGTAGCTAGCAGTAATGCAACTACTGGTATAATAAACAACCAGCCACTAGCTATAATGACGGAAGTAGCTAGTAGTAATGCAACTAGTTCTATAATAAACAACCAGCCACTAGCTATAATGACGGAAGTAGCTAGTAGTAATGCAACTACTGGTATAATAACCAACCAGCCACTAGCTATAATGACGGAAGTAGCTAGTAGTAATGCAACTACTGGTATAATAAACAACCAGCCACTAGCTATAATGACGGAAGTAGCTAGTAGTAATGTAACTACTGGTAAAATAAAGAACCAGGCACCAGCTATAATGATGGAAGTAGCTAGTAGTAATGTAACTACTGGTAAAATAAAGAACCAGGCACCAGCTATAATGATGGAAGTAGCTAGTAGTAATGCAACTAGTTCTATAGTAAAGAACCAGGCACCAGCCATAATGACGAAAGTAGCTAGTAGTAATGCAACTACTGGTATAATAAACAACCAGCCACTAGCTATAATGACGGAAGTAGCTATTAATAATGCAACTACTGGTAAAATAAAGAACCAGGCACCAGCTATAATGACGGAAGTAGTTAGTATTAATGCAACTAGTTCTATAATAAAGAACCAGGCACCAGCTATAATGACGGAAGTAGTTAGTATTAATGCAACTAGTTCTATAATAAAGAACCAGGCACCAGCTATAATGACGGAAGTAGCTAGTAGTAATGCAACTAGTTCTATAATAAAGAACCAGGCAACAGCCATAATGACGAAAGTAGCGGGTAATTGTAAAGTAGGTTCGTTGAAACAACTCCTAGCACGGAGTGTCGGAATGGCGGGTATTAGTTTCAGTGGAGAGTGCAAAGTTTGCTCCAAGCCTGCTCTTGGCATACCAAGTACCCCAGCTACCTTGGCCGACATGAGTAACAGACCTGTTGGGAACATCACGTACTTTATAAGCAACTCACCCCCCTGGGTCCTAGGATTACAAATAGTGATCCAAAACATATTTTTACCTGCTCCGGTGGCCACACTCTAGCGATAGACCAGACTTGCCATAACCGGGTTAGAATACCATTCGGGTGGATTGAGGGTGGCTTTCACTAAGGTTTTTCTACTCTCCCTCCCCTCACAAACGGCTACACTGCCTCTAAATTCAACCTTTCTCATTTCTAATACATTATATCACTTAGTACACATATGTATAAATTAAACAGGCGGGAAGATGCGATGGTAAAAAACTAAGATTTGTACTTTTCTGATTCCTTAACAGATCACGTGTTCTCCACCAATTTACACTGTACAAGATGAGAAAGGTAGTATTAAACGATGTGCACCTACTTTAATGAGAAAAGAGATCAAGGAAGCATTTAGGAATAACTTCCTTCATCCATCTTTCTGGGATTTTAATCGAACCTCTGTATCAACAAAAGCAACACTAGATAAGACTGACGCTTTTGTCCACCTGCCCATCCGTACAGGGTTCAATGATCAGTGCTGAAATTTGCAAAACATATGATTTTGAGCTTATGCAGAGGAAAATTATACAGTTTTAATGTTAGTATGAAATGTCGTTGATGGTAATTTATAAATTACAGTGATTAGTTACATATGAGAAGCAACCTTTAGTTCTTGTAGTAGAGATTCAAACCTTAACCTCTTATTATCATATATACACTGTATTGCGATCCTAACTCCTTGAACCACGGTTAATTTCACATTTAAAAAACCCTACATATATCGAACTAGAAAATACTGGATCATGTTTACTCCAGTAAAATAGTTAATTACTATACATGTTTTTAATATCCCAATATAATATATTTAAAAAATAATTTATTTTATGTATTATCAATAGGTGTTCTGTCTCACGATAGGTCCATTCCTTTTGTCAGTGAAATTAGACTGCCAATGCGAACGGGTAGAAAGACGCGATAATAAAATAAGTACATAATATAGCACATTACGATGACGATTATTTTCTTATTTTGTTGAACTAGATGTAAATCTGTAAATTGCGATAAAACGCAAAGTGGATACGTGAATAATGGTCGTATGTTTTTTGTGTTTCAAGGTCACGGTGGGGTGAACCAGCTGGGCGGCGTGTTCGTGAACGGGCGACCCTTACCTGACGTTGTCCGTCAGAGAATAGTGGAACTGGCGCATAATGGTGTCAGACCCTGTGACATCTCTCGGCAGCTCAGGGTGTCCCATGGCTGTGTCTCCAAGATACTGTCCAGGTAGGAACATAATACTAGGATATGTGACAACTCAGAGTGTCTCATGGCTGTGTTTATAACTAAATACTTTACTCGTCTCAAATTTTAATCGTTACTGACACTAGAGTTTAAAACTAACCCACTAATTTTAAGAAATGCTCATTCTTAGTGATAGGTATTGTTAAATAACTTTAGGGGAATGGCACATGCAGTAGCATGGATAAAAGGTTGGTAAACCTTAATTAAAATTACATCTGGACAACATATTATCGGGACGCTCAACCAGGAGCTGGAATCCTGACGCCCTTTTTAATGTCGAGCAAGTGTAAGGCCAGTTTATTACTTCATACACCAGCACAAGTGAGTAATGGTAGAAAGGCGTCATTCTCAGACTATCTATTCTATTGGTGAAGGATAATCTGTTATTCAGTATTAATAGGGTGCACTGAGGTGTTTTTTTTATTAAATGGCTTCCCGATATCCCTTTAAAAAATATACTTACTCTAAATTATACCTATCTTACCCTTAGCATCATCAGAGTAAGTACGCGAACAAACCGTAGCCCCACCATTTCATGCAACTGTTTGAATCAATTATTTAAACGTGTTTAATTGGGAACATACGTTGTTTTCCTTTGAATAAAAGATTAATAATATTACAATATAATTAAAAATTTATCCCAAAACCATTAAATCACTCATAGTTTCTACTCTATTATCAATAAAGCGTAACTCTAACAAATAAATAGATACATCAATATGCGATGTCACCAAATCTTTATTAATAATTTAATTTTGTGAGCGAATCTTATTTCCTAAATAAAATAAAGATTCATTTGATATAATTCACTTTTAAATTTCTCAATTTTTATTCAAATTGTGCATTAGTAACAGTTCGAGGGTTTCAGCCTAGATTAGTTATTTGAAATGAAATATTGGGTTTGGTTTCAAGAATAACGGGATCTAACCTCGCTTTAGTTATTATTCAGCCTTATGTTATTTTATACATTCAATGTTTAGAGTGAAGAGTTTATAAACAACAAATAAATCACAAATATCGTGACAGGCTTTATATGGCCAAAAATGTATATTAGCTTGTATTTTTTTCCAAAAAAACTAAGTCTCGTGTTTATTTTTAGAAATAAACGAGTAAGTCTATGTAAATGCTGTCGTTTCCAACGATTCGTGAGCTCGCCTTAGTCGGTAGAATGTAGAATTAAGTGGTGTGCTCTTGCAATGAACATGCTCGGGCTATTGAGAGTGTTTGCTCCTACTTATCACCTTGACCACATCATTTGTTTACCCCCCTTTCTCCCCAACCGACCCCCTCGAGCACTATGGGCTGCTCCGAACCGAATTAATCTCACCGCTACACAGGTGGGCACAACACCGTACCATGACGGATGTCTTTAGGGTCTAACATGCCAGCAGAAATTGATAACATTCACGCCCTTACGGACAAGACCAACATTCTTTTCTCTTTGCTTTCAGTTTAACCTCCCATTTAAATTATTACACTCTTTGGCTTATGAAAATTGGAGCAGTTAAACAAACAGTGGTATAGAAATAAAGTATTCTTTATATCTCGAATAAAGTACTCACATTTTATTGGATTTTAGAACAAATGGTGACCCTATCCTCAAGTATGATATCCAATGTATAGCCTATCACGTGGCTAGATTGGCCGAGCACCAGTTTAGGGGACCTTAGTATAATTTAAAAAGTAGAGATATTATTTAAGGGGTAGGGATTTAATTTAGGGAGTATGGATCTAATTTAAGGAATAAAGATTTGATTTAAGTAGTAGGAACCTAATTTAAGAAATAGGGATTTAATTTAAGAAGCTTTTTATAATTACTATCTTATTTATCTTATGACATCATTGACCGGAAGAGATATTTAGTATCTAGTTCAATCACCCGTATGTAGACTAATTGCAACTCTGGTGGAACAGAGCGTTATCCAGGGTACACCATAGGGGGTTGTCTACACGTATCCGTAATGATATGATGTGATGAGAGTGAGCATGGAGGTGTGGAGCCAGAGGTTATCTTAAACCTAGCTTAACCTAACCAACCAAACCCTAGTGACCGTTGGGATAACTCACCTCTTAGGAAACATACTCAAGGTGCCATTCGGAAATCTAACCCGGGACCCCTAGGTTTGTAGCCAGGTGCACTGACCACTATACCACGGGGACGGTTATGTAAGGTCTACGGATATAATTTAAGGAGTAGTTATCCAACTTAAGGAGTAGGGATCTAATTTAAGAAGCAGGATACTAATTTAACGATGAGGGATATAATTTAAGGATAAAGGACGTAATTCAAGGAGTAGGGATTTGGAGGTCAAAGAATAAGGGTCACTTCCTAGCATACCTGAGAGAGACTCAAACCCCGACCTCCCATCACCAATAATCAAGTATATTTTCAAAGTTCTAAGTGCTGTAACTGACTGTATAGTGGGCCCATATATTAAACGTTCTGTCCTAGGTTAGACAGGTTTGTAGGCTGTGTGATGATATAATCTCCACTTTTGTAAATTTAACATAAAATACCCCAATATATATATATATATATATAATATATATTATATATATATATAATATATATATAATTATATATATATATATCATATCGTATGAGTTAGGTAAGAAGAAAAGAAATTGTTAGTTACTAAAGTTACTAAACCGGTTTTAATATATTCAAACATAAATTCATGATATCTGTCTGCAGCTGTCACTTTTGATAGATATTATCAAAACCTAAAATATAACTTAAATAATATAGTAAAATGCTATAACTGTTGGGCGCAAATTAATATGTTTCAGTTTTCCAAACTGCTACTTCAACCAAAATCAGGCTATAAATAAGTTAAATCTCTTATTTTTTAAATATACAACTAGCTAATCTATTTTATCCTGGGGCGTTACTCATTACGCTGACATTTACACAGACATGCACTACATGTTGCATATCATGCGAGGCGCTTAAGCTTGAACTTATAACTTATAATATCGACTAAATAGCTATTAAATAATTATTCTGTGGAATTTATTACTATTTTAGATCTGATGGTCTCAGATTTTAAATATTATGAAACTTGATTTGATAGTATTCTAGATTTACCACAGCGTATTTAATTTATTGGAAATTTGATTGTATTTTTCTATACTTGCTCAGTCACGTTGATATTATTTGAAAGGACGAAGACCCTATAAAAGTCTTAATATATTTGGTATATAATATTTTTCTGTTAACAGATTTGCTTATGTCTAAATCACTTTTGAGTCAATATAAATAAATATTATAAGGGGCAATATTTATTTATTATATAGGTAATAAAATATATATATTTTTGTAAAGTTAAAGCTATGCTATTATACAGGCAGTAAAATGTCAAAAATTATTTTAGATTTTTGTTTGTACGGATAGATAAAAAGAAAATTTTGACAATTATAATTTTATCACTAATTTTTTAAGTCCTTAAATTTAATAATGATAGGATAGTAGGGCAATCTTCTTAATGTAATTCAAGTAACTATTTAAAAAGTTGTGTTTGATATAATCATTACGTTTGTATTTGTAGGGTAGAATGCCCTAGTAAAATTTCATTTTCTTAGTTATGTTCTTTTATAATATTCTCTTTAAGTTAATAGAAAGCTTACAAACATCAGATTTATATAAATAATCGGGAACATAATAGACGTACTTTATAATGATATGAATAAGAATTTTAGACCCTTGTGTCTACTAATAGAACAAACGATTATTTTATAAACTTAAATGCGTATAACCCTAACGGTAGTAAGACTCGGTGCTAATAATTTCAATTTCAATTTCCTTTATTATAGTGTTGGCAAACATTCGTAAGACCTATAACAGGCCAGCACTGAAAATTACCCAATTGCCTTACAAATATAAATATTTACACGAGAAAATAAGATAAGCAATAATAGCTAAATAATTTTATTTATTGTTGAATAGTTCCAAAAAAAAGTAATTAATAATGATAAGAATAAATAATATTATTAATAAAAAATGACTGAAGAATGGTTACAAGTAGAAACAATATGCAAAAAATAAATCAAAATATTGTAAATTTAAATATTATAGGCAGAACCTCTACATGAAATATTATTGATATGGGAATTCCTTAAATAACTCTCTAAGTTTAGCTTTTCTTTTATGATAAAAGTCGAATTCGACAAATTTAGAATTGGCTCTATGGATACAATGACTTATAATGCTCACCTCATAAGAGCTATTGAGAAAAAATAATTTTAGATTACGATAAGCCCGAAAATTGATATGAACCCCTATATGATCAAAGGCAAATTTGCAAGAAATTTTGCTATTGGAAATATTAAAAACAAAAACGGCATCACAATAAAGTTCACGCAAGAAGAGAGTTTGGAGCCCTAAGAGGTTTCAAATTATGTCATAATCATAATAAATCTGGTTAGTAAAGAATGTATTATAGCACGCAGCGACAAATTTTCTTTGAACGTTTTCCAACCTAAGAGAGTCAGTTAAAGTAATGGAATTACAAGAAACAGTAGCATATTCTAACTTAAATATAACCATAATAATAATAATGATAATAATAATAATAATAATAATAATAATAATACAAACTTAAACCCTTAGAGACCATTTCTCTTTTGTCTGTCTTGTTCGATTTACACTTAAGTGACTATTTAAATACTGTGTCTTGAATAATAATATTTGTAATGATAGTTGAAAAGGTGTGCATGTGGAAAAAGGCGTACATCTCATCCGTCTGGTTTATTTTTGATGGCAGATAGTTATTAGAATTCTGGGGAAGGACGTACTGAGGTTTTTTCTTAAATTATATCCCACTCACCCCTCATGAAAATGCAGGTACACTTCCTCTAAATTCTATCCCCCTTGCTCCTAGCCAATCAGTGACAATATGCAGATAGTTCACATGGTGATATTGATTAAAAAAAACTTGGTTTAGTCTAAAAATGTAAATAAAAATAGACAATATAATACTACGATTTGTTTCTTTAAGAGGCGGCCACTACCTCTTTGTCCAGTGGCAGCAATGTAAATTATGAACTGTGTTGTTCTTTTCATTGTAAAAGCCATACTGTGTTTGTCCCGTTTATATCCGCCTTTCCTGTACCTTCTTCCAAATATAATACAGTTAGCTCAAAAAGTGAAATAGGTTTTCCTTGGAGATTTGTTTCTTGGCAACGTTGGTAAGTTATTTGTCTGTGGACAGCATTGAGCTCTTATAGTTTTTATTATATACTAATTACTCTTAGATTGTGCGTGTATATTCAATATGGTTCCAACTCTACTGTGACCATGACGTCATTTCAGTAGAGTGTTTAACAAGTTGCAGTACATGCTGGTTGGCTGTAACTTGGAGGCACTGTCTTGTAATAATAAGTCTATTGTTTTGAGCACCTCATCCTCATACCTGTGAGGTCGGTCTCCCCGTGACTGTACAGAGCGCACACATGCAAGGTACAGGTATGACGGATGGGGCACGATCACCTAATGATGCGACCCACAGTTAAAAACCCACAGTGCCCCGCCCCCTCTTCGCGCCATGGACCAATCCCCCGTGATAGATGTGAGCGAGCTTGGTGCAAGAGTAGCTCATGTCACTTCAGAGCAATGGTCAAAAGGTGAGGCCCGCGTGGGACGAGGGTGTGTTCGGGGAAACCTTCGACATGGTCTGTGAAATGCATCTTACTACCCGTCCAGGCCATGCTCATTATTTATTTACCACGTCTTACTACCCGTCCAGGCCATCCTCATTATTTATTTACCACGTCTTACTACCAGTCCGGGTCATCCTCATTATTTATTTACCACGTCTTACTACCCGTCCAGGCCATCCTCATTATTTATTTACCACGTCTTACTACCCGTCCAGGCCATGCTCATTATTTATTTACCACGTCTTACTACCCGTCCAGGCCATGCTCATTATTTATTTACCACGTCTTACTACCTGCCCGGGCTATCCACATACATAATTTAGTGAGATAGGGATGAAGGAATATAGAATTTAGAGGAATTGTACAGTACACATAGTTGATAACGCGGAGGTAGTATTAATAGTAATACATTTAAGAAACACAACCCTTAGCACACTAAGCTGGGATTTGATCCCTAACCTACCCATCACCAAAAACAGAGAAATCTCGTATTGGTGGGCACGCGGCAAAAGTCAGTCTCGTCCAACGAAGATTGCAAGTGATGGGGAGGTTAAATCTCGAATTCCTAATTATTTTTTTCCAAAACTTTCTTTCCGCGAATGTGGTCACATTTCCTCTGAATCCTACCTTCCTAATCCCTTCCTCATGGTTGAATACGTCTGGGTAGTGAGGCACTGTGTGAATACATAGAGAGACTGCAAGTTATCGTGCTATATCTGATGTATCATTGTTAAGTCGTGAACCAAAAAACAAAGCCCGCAGCAGAGAAATTAGAGACAAGCATTCCTAAAAAGAGGTCATTCATTGCCTCCAATTCAAGTCTCTGGTCTCACTGATTTCATCAAATTGCAATTTATGTGCATCAGTAAATGAAAGGGAAAGTTTATTTAAGGTATTTAATTGAGGCGATGAACAAAAGGAAATAGTAAAATAAAGTATTATAATATATTTTTAGTTTAGACGTTTTAATAATAGGGCTAATATAAGGTCGGATGGAAGAGAACACAAGATAAGGTCAGTATTTTTAGTTTTTATTACAAAAAATGTGTCTGGCTGACAGCCCCATAGGGTTTAATTTCCTATACATAGTTATCTCAACAGTTGTTGAATATCCTGTGTTGCACTTAACCTAAGTCAGCGTTCATATTATCCACGGAGCTATCAATATTATAAAGTTGGAAATCATCAGCATATAGATGATGATATTTTAAAGGAATGTAGGCTAAATACTATATTCCCGGTTTTTTCATCAAAAAATAAGCTGTAATATTTTTGTTAACTATTTCACATAAATGTATATTGTATATTTTATGCTATGACACGTTGTTTGGGGGTTATATCTAAATATACTATTCATTTATTCAAAATAAAGCAAACAAATATTTATTTAGTTTTTATTATGATTTAATCCTTACATATCAATATTATATCAATTTTATATTTAATTCAATTAGACTTTCAAACGGATTTTTAATATATACCCATATGAAAATGGAATTAATGTTTACAGCACTGGAATACGTACCTTCATAATTTGCTTAGCATTCTGAAATAGTCTACGATTTAATTTTACATAATTATAGAATAAAGTAAGTTTCATTCTCAGTAAAATGATGTGTTTATTTGAGACATATCCTGCCCAATAACATATTTGTTACTTTTTTATCAACGTAAATACCCTATGTTGAAATGCTCCCATATGAATTAAGGACAATATTGTAGAATCGAGGAAGACGTACAATATTGTATTTGGAGCGCCACAGTTATTTCACCAAGCCACTACATCGACCCACGGCTAACCCTGTGTTCTACAGCCAGACATGTTGCACACATATCGTCACTTTACATAGATAAGAGATATACAAAGGCTAGCGACATACCGGATATTATTTATTTATATTTAACTTTATAATCAGTTAATATTATGGCATTCCAATTATAACATGTGGATTGCCAGGAATGTTTGTTTAAATGCCCATTAGAAGGTCCCAGGTGCTAGTAACTTTGATGGTCAACAATTATTTATAAAACAAATGATAATATGAACCTTGGTTTCTTATTTTATTTGACAAACAAATTATATAACTATTTTTTTTAAATTCCACATTTCATTACTCATCCTGGCTATATGTATTTAATTACACTAATGAGTAGGGATTAGGAGTAAATGCATCCACATTTGTGTGTATGAATATCGGTAGACCGTCAAAGAAAACCACTCTTAGTATACCTAGCTGAGATTCGAAACTTTGCCTCATTGCCTCAGGGAAGCTAGACTATATAAGCATGACATATTGACCGCATGCCCACTGGTGTGGCTAAATTACATTACTGATAACGCGCTTCGGTGTCCGCATGATCTAAGGTGCTACTCTTGCAGTAGACAAGACTTTCAATGATGGGGATATAGAGGTTCGAATCTCAGTTGAGTGTACTGCGGATGGTTTTTCCTAAATAGTTTCCACTGTACCTCCATGCAAATGTGGGTAAACTTCCTCTAAAATGTTATCTTCCTCATCCCTAGTGCATTAGTGTAATTTGTAGGCCGACTTAGAAAGCAAAAGGGTGGTTAAATGCAGTGCTAAAAAAATCCATGACTAAAGGCCGATACACACAGAAGGCTAAGCTATGCTATATTGTGCTGTGCTAAGACTTTGTCAGTTTGGTTCCACACTCATTGCTAAGCTAAGCTAAACTAAGCAATGGCCCCTATTTTCCCTCCCGAATCCAGTGTTGTTTATTTCTGGTCTGCTCCAGTGAACTTTAGTTATGATGGAGTTCTCAAAAATGTCTTGTTTGAGTTCAGGTTATATATATTACTGAGGAAGAGAAGATGCTGCCGTTAGCAGTTGGTTTGGAAGAAGAAGAAAATTTAGGACGTGGAGGTTTGACTTGTTTAATTAACGCTTCCATTTTAATATAAAATAATGTATTAAATATAAAACCCAAATAGAATATTACTTAAATACACGCGAAACAAACTGAAAACAAAACTTTAACACTTCTTTGGTTATTTTAACCAAACTAGCACTGCGTTTGTTCAACACGGAGCCCAAGCTGCGTTATGCGCATGCGTGACGTAAGATGGTTCAAGACGGGAGATGGAAAAATTGCCCGGCCAGCAATCGGAAAAAACATAGCGTGGCGTAGCGAGGCATAGCTTAGCTTAGCAAATCTTAGCATAGCGTTCTGTGTGTACCGCTTTGATATTGACTATTTTACTTGCTCGAATGTATGTATGACGTGTTGCATGCTTACGGGGGGACAGGGACGGAACAATAACTTTTTGGGGCTTGATACCTTTGAGTCTCAGATAGTTAGACAACACAGTGGATACAGGAATCGAACCATGTGCTTTTTCCATGCTTATTGGTGGTCTCGTGTTCTTAACCATCCAGTTCTCAATAGATTGAGCTACCGGTGACGCAGAGGTCAAGGTTACCCCAGTGGCTGGATATATTATTCTATCACATATACAACTATAATCTCTTAGAAAGTATAAACCTATTTTTAGTGGTCAATAATAATTATAACATTTTATTATATTATTAGTTTCATTTAATAGGTATTGATAATATATACTGAACGTGACAGTTACAAATCATATAAATTGGCGTATGAATATGTGAAATTATATTCAGTAGTTTCTCTGTCAGGCTTTTTTTTACTAAAATTGAACTTTATCTTCATTTCAGCAAAAAACACTCGTAAATTGTAAAAACCACCTCGGAATACCCACCCGGTGGAGATTTTTACTGATAACCCCCTGTCATCGATAAACCAGACTAGTCTAGGCTAACGCCTTTTTCAATGTGTGTGTCTGTGCGTATTTCAAACTTCTGTATATCGTTCATGTGAGTACAATCAAAATAAAAAAAGAGTTTTTTTCAACTATGAAAGCTACTAGAACAAACGTCAGATAGATATTATCAATACCTAAATAAAATAGTAAAATGTGATAAAATTTGGTCACAAAAGTATATATGTTTGTATTTTCTTAAATATTTTTCTTATTTCCCATAATAGCTGGTCGTACAAGACACTAGTGTATGTTAAAGTTCTTCCAGACTACATGATAATTGTAATTACCTCCTAGTCACGCAATACAAGAGAGAGTATTAAAGTTACTCCAGAGTCCAGACTATGAATACCTGTAACTACCTCCTAGTCACTCAAGACAAGAGTGTGTATTAAAGTTCCTCCAGACTATATTATACCTGTTACTACCTCTTAGTCGTGTAAAACACTCATACCTGCTTAAGTAGACACTTCTATGAGTGTTAGGCGGCTCTACTATGTATTGCCGTGCCATGTTTATTGCTCAATCCTGGCAAGTAGCGATGGTTCAGATTAAAAGGTGGGTTGTGTCGTGATTTATAGAGGAGCGTGCAGAATAAGCACCAATAATATTAGGTAAACACGCCGCTATCTGGTGCACATGGTCTCTCTAATATATCCCTGGAGGCTCACTTCCACACTTGTTGCGTGATACGGCCCCACACAGAACATACGTGCCAGCAGAGAGGACTGGCTATACTGAGCTGCAATAAAATATATCATGATTGTTTATACTGAGCTGCAATAAAATATATCATGATTGTTTATACTGAGCTGCAATAAAATATATCATGATTGTTTATATACTGAGCTGCAATAAAATATATCATGATTGTTTATACTGAGCTGCAATAAAATATATCATGATTGTTTATACGGGGGTGCAAGTAAAATATATCATTATTGTTTATACTGAGCTGCAAGTAAAATATATCATTATTGTTTATACTGAGCTGCAATAAAATATATTATGATTGTTTATACTGAGCTGCAAATAAAATATATCATTATTGTTTATACTAATATGCAAATAAATTATATCATGATTGTTTATACTGAGCTGCAAGTAAAATATATCATGATTGTTTATACTGAGCTGCAATAAAATATATCATGATTGTTTATACTGAGCTGCAATAAAATATATCATGATTGTTTATACTGAGCTGATATAAAATATATTATGATTGTTTATACTGAGCTGCAAATAAAATATATCATTATTGTTTATACTGAGCTGCAAATAAAATATATCATTATTGTTTATACTGAGCTGAAAGTAAAATATTATTTATACTTAGCTTCAAGTATAGCATCCAATTATTGTTTATAGGGCCTACCTAGCTCCAAATAAAACATCAAATTAATGTTATATATTGAGTTACTTGTATAACATCAAAATAATATTTTGAATAAGTTTCCTATACTACATCAATGTTTTTATTGATCTGCGACTATAGCATCAACTTGTCTCTTACTGAGTTGCCAATCCGACACGGAGTTTTGCCTTGTAGCAAATCATAGAATTGTGTCTTATAAAATAAAAAATATGTTTTAGACTTACAAATTAAAATAAATAACTCAGTCTAAGAAGACGTAAGAATGAGATAGATTAGTGAAAATATATCCCCGTCAGTTCACTGAAAAGGATTCAAACTCCAACCTCCCTGTCGCCCAGACAACAAGGTTAGATGAGCCTGACGTTTACTCCGCACGACCATTGATGTGGGTTCGTTTGAACTCTTACTGTTGACGTTGGTAGATGGGGCAGGAAGAAAGCGAGGGAGAAAATGACCACTGCAATCAGGAAGTCACTGTTGCCAATAGTCCTCTATTGTCACAAAATTGAAGCGATACCAATAGAAAACTTCAAATACTTTTCTTGTAAAAGTTAGATATTAAAAACATACATAATAAAAAGATGTAAATCTGAGTCGCGCGCAGAGTCATGTGTCACAGTCCAGATGTGCTAACTCCCCCTCTGCCCCCCCATGAAGAATACACCCTGGTGGGAACATGTCCAACCAAGCGGAGCTTGTCTTCCTCTGGCGGCGAGAAGAACAACTTCTTGTGCGCACGCAGCCAAGCCTGAAGAATGGTCACAATGCAGCCAGTAATATGGTCACAATATCTTTCCACCCCCTCCTCGCCATGACAAAGATCTATAGCTCCTGTGGCAGCCAAGTCTGCGTTTAGATAGATCTATCAAGAAGCTGGAGCCGACAAGATGTCTCTTCTCAACATCATTTAGGTATTATTACGTTATGTACTATGTTGTTTATTTTAGAACAGCGTCTTACCAATTACACTAATGTTTTATAGATGAGGAAAGTTGAATTTAAAGAACGTGTACCCACAATATTGAGTGGGGGGAAATTGGATGACCATTTAGGAAAAACCACCCTCAGTACACCCAACTGGGGCTCAAACCCCGATCTCCCCATCTTCTATCGTGAGAGTGACGCCTTATACCACGAGGACACTGAAGTGGGTGTATACATATTATATTAATCACATGTTTTACAACGTTACTGTTACAAGTTTTGTAATAACATATTATCTTGCTTTCACGTAATTTATATTTTCCGCAATAAATGTTCATCATGACTAGCCGCATATTCACAGTGATGCGTTAGGAATTATAAAGGTAACATTTATAAGAAGTGTACCTGCATTTTTCGGAGGAAGAGTGGTGAATCCTTTAGGATAAAAACAATAACGCACATTCGCCCCGAACTGAAAAACCCATCCTCTCCGTCACCAGCAATCTCAACTAGACGAAACTGACGCCTTTACCCTCACATACACCCATGTGGGTTTGTCATTATAATGTATTGAGTTCCAGCTCTTCCCCTCACTTCAAGTATTTTTAAAAGAAAAGAGATATCCTGGAGTAATAATTGACCCAAGAATCTTAAGAAGGCCGTCTACTAGAGAGGAGAAATTTATGTAAAACTCTCAAAAATACTTCAATATTTAAGAAGTGGTTTTATTTTTTCAAAATATTGTGCACAGAATAATGAAGTTAAAAGTCTCAACATATCCCTGTAGAATTATAATCTCACCTTCATAGTTTTATTACTGAAAAATCACGAGAGCGTGAAATCAGCTCATTTTCAACGACACTTCACATTAGTGTCTGCAGTTCAGACATCAAGGTGAATGTTTATAGACCTAGATCTAACCTTCTTCAAACAAGCAAAGTAATTTGTTGGCAAGGTCACAGTAGAGCATTCTAAGATGGATTGAAGATGGTTTTAGTAATCTTTTGAGCCTCAAAACCACCATTTCCAAAATAAATACCGCAGTATGAAAGTATTTACCTTCAAATAGGTCGCGCCCTTAATAGTAAACTGCACATTATTTCAAAATTGTTGATATTTGACGTGGATGTAAATTCCAATCAAATGAGCCTAAGCTTCGAGAAGCTCGAACTTATTCTGACCAGCCTTACCGGCTCTTGATTTATTCACTCGAGTAAACTTTATCTTAGTTACCCACATTGGTGGGCACGCGGGTTAAGGCGCAAAATTTGCATGGTCTAGTTTTCTGGTGACGGGGATCTCGGGGTTCGAATATCGAACGGGTGTACTGAAGATGAATTTACTGGATGGCTTACCACGCTCACCCATGTAAATTCAGGCATATTTCCTCTAAATCCTTATTTTGTTATTCCTACACTATTAATGTTATTATATATAACTTGGCTGTGTCGTAGGACGTGGTGCACTATACTTAACTAAATACAAGCATAATTTCACAAGAATATTATCAAACATAAACCAACTTTTTAATACTTACTAACGAAACTACCGATACCTAAGAAATTGTTTGAAAATAAGATCTTAAAAAACCTTGATGAATCTATAAAATCTTTTCCTTACTTTAGTTGTATAGTAACTTTACCTAGACACTACCTTAGTTAAATAACCGATGCCATTCAAAGCCACTGCTGGTGATTGTGTAGATAAAACAATATAATATTCACAAACTATGAACTCACATGGCAGGTCATGTAGTCTTATGTGTCAGGCTCTCAATATACTGTATTGGAAGCAAAGGGGATGACATGGTTCCAACCTCTTCTGGTTGCATTGGTCGGTTATAGAATGAGGGGAGGGGATATTATACATGTGGTTTTTTATATCCTCTCTCCAAGCTAATGCGGACGCCCTTCCTCTAAAGTAACCCTCATCCTACCTAGGTCATAGATTAAACCGTTAAATAACTAACGTGATACTGTAAGTTAAACGTTAAGCTAACTTAGTCTGTTACTCATGCCAGGAAGCTCGAGGTTCAAATATCAATGGATGTACTGAGGATAGTCTTTTCTAACTCTATGTTCCTCATGCGTACTCTATCAGTACAGTTAAATACGAATTCCCTTAACGTGTAGTAATAGGCAGCGAAAAAACATAAATACATAATATTTAATAATCAATTAATAAATTATAATAAATTGATTATAAATGCTGTCAATGAAGTTATAACTATGAATATTAAAATAATATGATAAAGAATATTATCAATCTCAGGGGCATAATTATTTTAGTTTGCTTATTATGTTTTAAATATTTTAATGTGTTTGTATTCTAACAAAAGCTCTTGAGTTAAATGTTCTCTATGACCATATTTCTAGCATCTAAAATTGTAATCAGTAGCCTAATGCTTTTTATGTATAGTTCCATGTTTGCTAAATCTTAATACAACTTCATTGACAGCTTTTATAATAAATAGATTGTATTTTATTGATTAATTCTTAGATATTAAATTAATATCTCCATACTAAACCTTCACAAATGTGTCTCAAAGAATCTATCACGTTCAGTTCCAGTATTTGTGAGAACAAACCTAATAAATGATTGGACTAGACTGTCTGGGTGTATTGTAATGGGTGCAAGAGCAAGGTTATCGAGGAGCTATGTGCAGTGTCCTTCTCTGTCCCACCCAATCCATCTTGTCCCAAGCACCCAACCACCAGACGAACCCTGCCACCATCTCCTTCCCGGGACTCAGTCGTATTTTAAACCACCCTCGACCTCCGCCCTACACACACTCGCGCTCGGAAACTGCGGTGGATGGGAAGAGTCCCCTACAAAAGAGTCGTTGAATCTCTCTCTCGTCGTAATGTTCCATATTCAGGGCGCTGTTTTTACCCCACACCCAACTCCACCATGCATATTTATATAACCCCGAGCTCCCATCTCCCCCATTTGACTGCGGCTTGTGGTACTGCCGCATTAATCCGGTTATGGCGAGGTTATACATGCTTCGACCATAACCAAGCACGTGCGCGATGCTTTTTATCAACTTGCGGGTTGTGAGAGGGAGATGGGTTTCTTTGACATAGCCACAAAAAAAACCATTCGGTTGAAATCATCAAGTTTTGCTGTTATTCTCGTTTCAGTTTTTTGTGACTATTGCTATAAAAACATTTGGTTAAAATTTGTGAGTTTTGGTGTTGTTCTGGTTTCAACTTTTGGTAGCCCCAATTTACGTTTGAATGATCTTAAATCATTATTTACTCTTCGTTGTGACTAAATGGATAAAGTGATCGGTCACAATAGTAAGGGATCATGATTTTCTTCCAAGTAGGTTTGAAAAGGAGTTCATCCTGATCTCTAAATGTAGAATTATTAATTACATTTATTTGTTTTTTAGATTTGTTTCAGAATATCACCTCTATACACATTAATATAGTCAATGTTTGACGTAATATGTAAAATAAACAATGGAATGCTATAAATAATAGCATTATTAATACTAATAGATAAGACTTGGCAATATTATTGTTAGATTTAATGGATATAGATAGATGATCAAAATGAGAATTTAATACCTTAACGTAATATTGTATGAATTAAATAGCGACATGACATAACGTGCCTGGCAAAGTATACACAAAATAACATGAAATAATTAAGATATTATTACCTTTATTCTATTTCATAATTTAGAGTGTTTTCTAAAATGTGGTAGCATTTTAAAGATAGATTTGAATCTAGTTTCCTAATCATATCAAAATGAGGGTTTGATATCTTCTGAAATATGTAGGATATATTTTAAAATTATTATTTTTATGTTTTATTCATTGGCAAATGAATATAAGGAAAGTAATATAAGGATAGCTAGTATAATTAAAGTATTATTATTATTATTAGCACCGCGTCTTATATAATTAAAGTAATTAGGAGAAAGTGCACTCACACTATATTTAAAATAGAACTAGGAAACAACTATGAAATTCACAATTTGGAAATATCTCTTAATACATTGGCCTATATTATAAATATGACCTTCTCCCCCACTGGTATCACAACATATTCCCACCTGACATCTTGACCACGTAGTCGCCCGTCCATGTTGAATTTCAACAGTATAGACCTTATAAAATCATCTACAGTTGATTGGCTTGTAATTTTGCTCCTTTCACACACAACCCTCTGTCTACCTTCTAACCTAATTTCGTGCCTTAAATACACTGACGATGTTTTTGTACTTACTTCTTGAAATAAACTTGAACTAAAACAATGACGGAAACTATCATGAAATAAGTAGTGCATCACCTATTGAGAAATACACGAGGTGATTCCCATTGTTGTTGTTTACATACGGGTGTTTAGAATAGTTAACGTTAAGACTAAATTCATATCTGTTTAGTTAATAGGTTATTGCATGTTTTGAAATAAAAACAATTAATACATTCAGTTAAAACTACTTTCCTAAAACATTTTTGTAAAATAATCTGCTAAAGTATTCCTATTGCACATGTCTCTGCACATCACTGAAAGCTACATCCTGCACTATTGCCAAATTATGCACAAGTTTTCATGACAGCTTCTTGTTTTCAATTTCAATTTCAATTTCCTTTATTATAGTGCTGGCCAACAGTCGTAAGACCTATAACAGGCCAGCACTGAAAAGTACACACGTACATACCTTATAATACATATATTTACACAAGAAAAAATGATAGACAAAAAATGGCTAAATAATGTTATATACTGATGAATAGTTACGAGATAAAAAGTAGTTAATAATAATAACAATAAAAAGTAGCATTAAAAACAAATAACTAAATAGTAAGCAGTAACATTATGCAAAAAATATATCAGAATATTGTAAGTTTAAATAATATAGGCAGAACCTCTACATGATAAATTATTGATATGGGACATCCTTAAATAACTCTCTGAGTTTAGCTTTCCTTTTATGATAAAAGTCAAATTCGACAAATCTAGAATTGGCGCTATGGATACAACGACCTATAGGGCTCGTCTTATAAGAGCTATCGAGAAAAAATAATTTAGGATTACGAGAAGCCCGAGAAGGGATATGAACGCCTACATGATCAAGGGCAAATTTGCAATAAATATTGTTATTGAAAATATTAAAAACAAAAAGGGCATCACAATAAAGTCTACGCGAGAAGAGAGTTTGGAGCCCTAAGAGGTTTCGAATTCTGTCATAATCATAATAAATCCGGTTACTAAAGAATTTATCATAGCATGCAGCAACAAATTTTCTTTGAATGTTTTCTAACCTAAGAGAGTCAGTTAAGGTAATGGAATTCCAAGCAACAGAGGCATATTCTAACTTAGATCTAACCAGGGCGTAATACAAACATAAAAAACAGTCAACTTTCTTAAATGATATAGTAATAAATTTAATAAGCCCAAGTAATTTCAATGACTGGGAAATGACATGGTCAACATGATAGTGGAAATAAAGTTTGTTATCCAGGAGGACACCAAGATCATTAATACAAAGTGTACGAACTATGTTATCACTGCCCAATTTATAAGTAAAAAAGAAAGGATTAGTTTTCCTAGTAAAAGATATAGATTTGGTCTTAGATTTATTGATAGACATTCCATTTTCCAAAGACCATTGTAAAATACCATTTACATCATTTTGTAAATCTATACAATCTGCTATTGATTTGATAGTTTTAAATAATTTTACATCATCAGCAAAGAGTAAATAACTAGACGAGTTCAAATATTTACCAATGTCATCAATAAACACATTAAAGAGAAGAGGACCTAAATTAGAACCCTGAGGTATGCCACAGGGTGCTAAAAATGTATTTGAGGTATGTGAATCAATTTTAATAATGAATGATCTTTCATGCAAATAACTGCTAAACCAATTTACATAAGAGTGAGAGAGTCCAAAATTACCAAGCTTAGAGAGAATAATATTATGCTGACATAAATCAAATGCCTTACTTTGGTCAAAATAAATAGCATCAACCTGACCTTGGGCAGAGACTTGAGGGGCAACATGCCCAAGAAATTCTACTAAATTCGTGACAGTAGATTTATTTTTTATAAAGCCATGTTGATTATCTGATAGTTTATTTTTAAGGTGGTGGAAAGTATGCTCATGTATGATTTTCTCGAATACTTTGGAGAAAGTGTTTAAGAGGGAAATTGGTCTGTAATTACAAACATTTGTTCTTACCCCTTTTTTATAGATAGGTATGACAACAGATTGTTTCCATGTAAGAGGAAAAGTTTCATTTGACAGGCTAATGTTAAAAATATAGGCTAACAGAGGGCAGAAAATGCTGGCACAGCCTTTAACAATAAAACTTGGAATTCCATCTGTCCCGGCACATCTAGAAGAACTCAATTTTTTTATAGCATTAGCAACATCCAAGGGTGTAATGTGGCAAGGATACAAGGGTGCACTAGTTTCAATAACGGGGCAGGGTAAGACAGGAATAGCTGAATTATAAATGGAATGAAAGTAGGTCCCAAACTCATTAGCAATTAATAAAGGATCTACTATAGACTTGCCATTAATTTCTAGGATGGATGGGAAAACTTTATTCATACGATTATTTTTAACAAATTTCCAAAAATCTTTAGGTTTGCATTTAATACTATTTTCAATTGAGTTCATCCAGTTGGCTCTATCTATAATCAAAGTAGTTTTAACTAATCTACGAAAATGAGAAAAATGAGTATAGAATACACTATTATTTGTTTGTTTTGCTAATAATTTTAATGATTCTTGGTCGTGCACGAGGCAGTTATTGAGCTGGAACATCGTCACCAGTCAGCGTGGAATCAAAATAATATATCTAATGTAAGAAGTTAGCGTGCTTGTATCTAACTGACTTTGGACGCACAAATGAATGCCCTGAATATATATATATTCTATTAAAAGTATTACATCTTACCTATAAGAACATGAAGATTTATTTATTTAAAATAAACCCTATTATTCGGTTTACCTTTTAAATTGCCACCCGTATCGGTGAACTGCTGACTTAGATGTAAAGTAAATCAAGACTGGTTTGCCTATGAGGGCAAAGTCTAGTGAAATGAAGGTGATTTCCCACCCTACCTCCACGAATATTCGGATACAATCCCTCAGAACTCTACCATCCATAGCGTTACTCAATTACCATGATACATTGAGTTGGGTAGAGTCTGGACCGGTAGTAAGGCACGGTCCACTGCACAAACCTTCTTTCCCTTTTCTTTTAATATAAACACATTTATAAAAACGCTAGATATTTGTGAAACAAGATAATATACATTGTGGCATAAACACTCCACCAAAGAGCATAAATTAAATAACATTAACTTTAACATAAGAATCGAGCAAAAAGCAAGATCTTATTCTACCAAAGAGCATGATGATCATTATTTTATTTTCAAACATATCCATATAGCTAAGAAATTATTGGTTTCACACAAAAATATTCCAAATAAAAGATTATTTATTTTTATAGTACTACAATTTTACAATAATGTTATTTCTTATCTCAACTAGTTGATGAGATTGGGTAAAAATTGGTATTTCTGCCCATTTAATTATGCTAAAAGAGAAAAGGAGAGTTATAATAATGTTTGTTATCTTAAATGGTGGACAGATTCAAAATTTAATCAAACTAGTTTGATCAAATTTTGAGAGATTGAATTTTGTATAATTTTTCCCCTAAGTATCCTACCCTTAATTAAAGGGTTAAAAATTTAATCCCAAAAATCTTCTCGTGAAAATCTAGAAAAACCATAACTACCCAGTTTTAACCTGATCAGTAAAATGATTTCAGATCTAGTCCGAGATACAGACACACAGACATAAGAACAGACAGACAGAACCGTGAAAATAACATTCTAGGTTTCAGGAGGTCATGAAATGTAAACGATCACAATTATCTTTTCTTCAGGGGGTCGAGAGAAAGTAGATATTTGGCAAAAGATATAGAAAAAAAGGAACCTTGTATGTGCTTATGATAGACAACCCCACCTTTACATAGCACGGCGGGCTAGTCTATACACAGCTGTCAGGAGACAAGGAACAATCGTAACCTTGTATGTATTTAGATAGACAACCCCACATCTACCAAGCATGGCATAACAAAACCATATTATTTACAAATTCTTGTACTCGTCTTTGAGCATGCGTTATATAATCACTATCGCGTGACGATAAAATCAAAATTTGAAAGCTAAAAAAATAGGGTTTCAATAAAAAATAACAAAACTATTGTATTCATATTAACTAAATATACATAATGCAGATGACATGTTAACGAATAATTTATAAACTATAAATGATGTTAGATCATTCTTATCGTTTACCTTCAAGATAAATATATAAAAACTAACTTTTAAGCTAATTAAAAATAGGACCAAGAGAATTAATACTCGGTTCATGATAAAAAGAGAGCATGATTACATGTTGGTGTATTAGACCTTGCAGCTAAGATGAACTAACGCTTGGTTCTTGATAAAAGAGAGCATTATTACATGCTGGTGTATAAAACCTCGCAGCTAAGAGAACTAACGCTTGGTTATTGATAAATGAGAGCATGATTGCATGCTGGTGTATAAAACCTCGTAGCTAAGAGAACTAACTCTCGGTTCATGATAAAAGAGAGAACGATTACATGTTGGTGTATTAGACATTGCAGCTAAGAGAACTAACGCTTGGTTCTTGATAAAAGAGAGCATGATTGCATGCTGGTGTATAAAACCTCGTAGCTAAGAGAACTAACGCTTGGTTCTTGATAAAAGAGAGCATGATTGCTTGCTGGTGTATAAAACCTCGTAGCTAAGAGAACTAACGCTTGGTTCATGATAAAAGAGAGCACGATTACATGTTGGTGTATTAGACCTTGCAGCTAAGAGAACTAACGCTTGGTTCATGATAAAAGAGAGCACGATTACATGCTGGTGTATTAGACCTTGCAGCTAAGAGAACTAACGCTTGGTTCATGATAAAAGAGAGCATTATTGCATGCTGGTGTATAAAACCTCGTAGCTAAGAGAACTAACGCTTGGTTCTTGATAAAAGAGAGCATGATTGCATGCTGGTGTATAAAACCTCGTAGCTAAGAGAACTAACGCTTGGTTCTTGATAAAAGAGAGCATGATTGCATGCTGGTGTATAAAACCTCGTAGCTAGGAGAACTAACGCTTGGTTCTTGATAAAAGAGAGCATGATTGCATGCTGGTGTATAAAACCTCGTAGCTAGGAGAACTAACGCTTGGTTCTTGATAAAAGAGAGCATGATTGCATGCTGGTGTATAAAACCTCGTAGCTAGGAGAACTAACGCTTGGTTCTTGATAAAAGAGAGCATGATTGCATGCTGGTGTATAAAACCTCGTAGCTAGGAGAACTAACGCTTGGTTCTTGATAAAAGAGAGCATGATTGCATGCTGGTGTATAAAACCTCGTAGCTAGGAGAACTAACGCTTGGTTCTTGATAAAAGAGAGCATGATTGCATGCTGGTGTATAAAACCTCGTAGCTAGGAGAACTAACGCTTGGTTCTTGATAAAAGAGAGCATGATTGCATGCTGGTGTATAAAACCTCGTAGCTAGGAGAACTAACGCTTGGTTCTTGATAAAAGAGAGCATGATTGCATGCTGGTGTATAAAACCTCGTAGCTAGGAGAACTAACGCTTGGTTCTTGATAAAAGAGAGCATGATTGCATGCTGGTGTATAAAACCTCGTAGCTAGGAGAACTAACGCTTGGTTCTTGATAAAAGAGAGCATGATTGCATGCTGGTGTATAAAACCTCGTAGCTAGGAGAACTAACGCTTGGTTCTTGATAAAAGAGAGCATGATTGCATGCTGGTGTATAAAACCTCGTAGCTAAGAGAACTAACGCTCGGTTCTTGATAAAAGAGAGCATGATTGCATGCTGGTGTATAAAACAAGTAGCAAAGTGTGTAACTACCCCAACAGCTAATACAATCACAGGGGGACCCCCCACAGACACCGGTAATGTCGGGCTTCCCGAGTTTTTATATAGTGCAGAGTGGACTTCACCGGAACCGGAAGTGCATTCACTGTCCACTCCCCGAGCAAGGGGGGACGTGCTGCCATGACAGCTAAATCATAACTCTTCCCGACCGCTTTGTCACATTATCATAATCGTTATGTAGAGGAGGGGGTAAAGGGAGGGAAGTAGGTATCCCCCTCTTTCCTTGCAATACAAACTTAACTAGTGATGCGAGGCGCGTTCAATGATTTGCTTCCAATTTTTACGTGAAGTTATCCCAATGCTGCTAATAAATATTTTTTTTATCTTCGTTAGAATTTGAAGTAATTAATGTTCATGACCACTTCTGTGGTCACGTGGTCAGAGCCATCAGCTACAGAGATTCTGGGTTTGATCCCCAGCATTTACAGATTTTTCTGTGAACAGTGGGTCTCTAACGGGGTCAAACTCAGGCTCGTGAGAACAAACGAGGAGATGCTTGAATAATAAGTAGCATTTCTGGTCAAGAAAACTGAGATTAATGGCTGGAGGGCTAGCTGTGCGGACCATATGACACCCTCTATCCGTAAGATGGAAACATCTTCGCCAACATACAGTGGCCGCCTGGTCGGTATAGCTCACTTGTGGGCTGAGGACGTAGATGTTTTTATTTACTTTCCAGTATAAAGTATGTTATTGGTATGGTTCCTAAGAGGCCAGCTTTGTATTTTTAAATTTTAGACTAAACTCTACGGAAAGTTCTATATTAAAAATAAACATTTGACGCTGCTAATTTTAATTCACAAATATTTATTACAATTTAAATTAAAATAGGCTTAAAACATCAGGACACGAGATATTTTTATAACTAATTATTTTCTTTTATATCTATTGAGAATAATATTTTTAATCTTTCCTTGAAAACTTTATTTTTATTTTGAGTATTTGACCTTTCTATTAAAAGTATATACTTTCAATTAATTAAATCAAAACTTTAATTGGATTAATATTAACCATTGGGTTGTGTTAAAATTTCAAGTTCTATTCCTTGTCCACTTGTAATTTTACTTTAGAAATTTAAATGAATATTCTTAGAATAGGTTTTAACAATTGTTTGTATTTAAATTTCTTTGTTTGTAATATTATAATTTATTTCTTGGATACTCAATTAGAATAAAACCACATTTACTTTAGTACAGAGAGTTAATGAAATTTCTTGTTGGAAGTTCTTTGTTAAAAATAATTATATATCAAATAAAACAATGATTTATCTTTCTGTAACACACAGGTTAGTTTAGTCAGACTATCACATTATACTACCCATCTGGACTATCCGCAATTAATCATGATAGTGGGATAGATAAGATAAAAGTATAATTTGAAATAAATTACCTGAATTTGCGTGAAGAGAGATTTGGAAATATCTCCAGTACACTTGCCTGGGATTCAAGCACTGATCCCGTCATTGGTAGACCAGACTAGATTATCATGAAATCCATATCGTGTTGCCAATATTTCATAAGATAGCTCATAAAGTCACTAGATCTTCTTGCACATATTCGTATGCCAAACTATTTGTTTTTTTAATGTGAAATTATATCAATTTTACCAGAGATAGGATAAATACATTAACTTTAGGTTTATGTTAGCTAAGAAACGTTTATTATTCTATGTTTTCTAAGGCTAAGTCAATCCAACTATATATGTCCTATCATTTTATTTTGTGCACCGCGTCTTACTACCCAACTGAGGTAGCTGAATTTGATTAGTTGTTTTTATAAAGGGTGCGGGAGAAAGAATTTAGAGGACATATATCCGTATATCCGTATTTCCATTGGGGGAGAGTGGAAAACCAATTTGGAAAAGACCACCCTCATTACACTCGACTGGAATTTCACCCCCATGCTTCCAATCACAAGCAGTCCAGTGTATCGTAGGTATTGCGCCTTAGACCATGTGACCACTAATGCTGATATAGAATTAATCTAGCTTTGTGAATATTATCCGGCACATCTTAGCACGAATATACTTGGGGTAGTATGCAAGAAATACAATGTATACTTACTGAATTCTAGTGTAGTAACTTATTGATGTAGTTTTAGTGGTACATTACATTTGTTTGTTAAGAGACGGACGTGGTTATTTCACTAATAAATTACGTCAGAGCGTTCATTAGTTAAACATTAGTGGCGAGTCAGGGCCAGACAGTAAAACTATATTTACTCAACTAGATCTCAAATAAAACTTATCTTCTTTCTTGCGTATCATGTGTAGTCCATATTTTAATTACATGACTGGTAAATGGCAAAAGAGGTCTATATAGAAGTTAGAGGGTCTTGTTTTGATAAGCGGTGATGACGATCCTTACTGTTTGTGAATTAATCCTGCTAAACAGTTTTTAAATATTCAATTGGGACAATTGTATGTATTATTAACTATAATATTAGATACAATGTATTATGTAATCCGTGTGTAGTAATAGGAGTAATACTAGCGTGATATACTTTCATAATCTTTGTTTAGAATTTGACCTAATATTCTTATATAATATTAGTGTAACATTGCTTGAAATGTCCTTATTTAATAGACCTGTAGACCCGCCTCGGTGGCGTGGTTAGCTAACATGCTTGTTTCGTGTTGATCTAGACTGCCGAGGACGGGGAAGTTGAGGTTCAAATCTCGGTTGGGGGAACTGGGGTGGTTTTTCCTAAATGGTTTTCCCCTCTCCCTACACTCAAATGTGGGTTCACTTCCTCTAAATTCAATCTTCCCAAATATTCATCCATTAGCGTAATTAGTATATAAGCGTATAACCCGAATGGGTAGTAAGACGTGGTGCTAAATAAATGGGCCTATATGTACTTAGGAAATGCGCGCTAAGTATCCCTATCATAAATTTTGTTTTCGGAGTGAACGTTTGGAGTTATTTTGGAAGTAATACATTTTCCATAATACAGGAAATTATTAAGTCAGTTAACGATGCTGAACAATTTAAATAGGGACAGTTTGAATCTCAGTATTAAACTTATATTCTATGTGTACAGTATGGTTGCTCATGTTGATTATTCAACTAAACATCAAATGAATTTCAACTTTTAATATTGCACAGCTATTTAAAAAAACTCACAAAGAAGTTATGGATAGTGCCAATACTGCGCTTCCCAATCAAAAAAATAAACACAAAGTGACAAAAATAAAAAAAAAGTATAAAAATATAGAGACAAGCTTTTTTTAATATTATTATTTCTCGTTAGTGTGTGTGGCCTTCCAACACATGTTGTCAGATCAAAGCTCCGCCAGATTGTAATGGCATTCCGTGAGATCCCATAGCTTGCCATTACCGATCAAACGCGAACTAATACGAGCACAGATTCCACACAAACAATGGTAGAGACGACGTCAAACAAAAACAGAGCTCGCTCGCTTCAAGTTACGCTAATATAACCAATAAAATGACACACGCACATAGAAGGTTTGAAAAGGGTAGGGGAGGATTGCTAACCCCTTTCTGTTGCACGGATCCCAAAGGGGGGGAGAAGGGAGCAGGGGGAAACTGCACAACACAGAAGTCCTCAGTCCGAAACGAACAAAGTTACAACTTTACAAATGCTATTATTTTGGGGGTGCTTTTTGGATGAGGTGGGGACTGTGCTTTTCGTCAAATGGCGCGCAGATTTTCATAACAAAGGGCGGGAGAGTAGGGATGGTGGAGGTAGGGGAGGTTTCTACAGTCGGAGCAGAGCGACAGTGCTGCTCTCTTGGGAGTTGGGGCTCAAACAACATCATTACCCCCTACCCCGTACCCCAAGCGAACCCCTTTTTCCTTCAGAGAAAGTTAGGGTTGATGTTTGTCAAGTCCTTTTGGGCTTTATCATTAATGTTCTATGGCGTTTCACATTGAAGTAGAGTCCGTGCACTTGGGAGTAGGCTACTATTACACATTTTATTTACGTCAAAATAATGACATGTAGTAGAACAAACATCCTGATTATCGGCTGACCTACCTTATAAGGTGGACAATTTTCTCGAAAAGATTCGTGGTTGCTCCTTTAGATAGAAAATATGTATGTACTTTTGGTGTAATCCAGTTTCAGTATCTAAGAATACGTTCACCGTCTTTCATTGTGCTATGCCTACTAATACATACTCATACAAATAGTTGTACTTAATCTAAATCACCAAACACACATAAGAAAAAATACATTTTATGTTAGCCTATCCAAATATCTAACCTGATGTGGAAGGGATGGGGAGGTAGAATTTAGAGGAAATGTGTTCACATTTTTGAGGAGGCAAAGTGGAACACCCGTTGAGGAAAAAATTACCCCCAATACACCAAGCTGGGATTCAAACCCTGGACTCCCAGACAAGACGCGTCTGACATCGCATATCTCCCAATGCGTGTTAGTCATTATTGACATTTCTGTTTAAGGAATTCATAAAAAAAAGGCTATGTTATAAATAGTTTTTGAAAGTATTTAGTATCTATAGTGATACCATCCAGACCGTTGACCCATTATAGTCCATTTTGCAACGAAAGCTCTTAGCTCAAGACTTTAGATTGTATCAATAAGAATTGGAAATTAATTTGGTTGTGAGACATGGTCGCACATCTGTCATAACGAAAATCAATTTCAGCTGTTTGGAAATAAAATACTTAGGAAAATACTTGGTCTTAAAAGGAACGAAAATAGTGGAAATGGGAGAAATCTACATATTAAGGAGTTGCATACCCTATTCTAATCACCAGACATTGTAGGTGTAATCAAATCTCGCAGGATACGGTAGGCTGGAAATTACAGCGTGAATGGAAAATTCTAGAGCCGTGTTCAGGGTACTGAATGGCAAACTCAATGGGAAGAGACCATCGTGAAAACCTAGACGTATATGGAGAATAACATTATAATTTACCTTAAAGAGATAGGGTATAATGAGGTGGACTGGATAGAGCTAAATCAAGATAGGAATATGGTATAATGAGGTGGACTAAATATAACTAGCTCCAGATAGGAACATGGTATAATGAGGTTGACTGGATAGAACTAGCTCAATATAAGGATAGGTGGTGTTCTTTTGTAAGTACGGCAATTAACCTTAGAGTTCTAAGGCCATAGGTTAAGTGAGTTAATCTAGGTATAATATATATTCTTGTAATAATTTTAAAGCAAAATTAAACAATTCTAATTTTTAATATTTTTAAATTTAAAATTTCTGGGCACATCATCGGTGTAGTAAGTTCCCATTTTTTTAATAATAAAATCCAGTTGGTGATAACTCTTGTATTCCTTGTTCAAAGGAATGGCTCCATGTCTCTTTAATAATGTATCTGGTGTTTTGGAGCCGGGCCTGAGTCTATCTGTTGCTCTGTGCCTGTTATTATGGAGTCCCCGACCTTGTTTCTTGGACAATGTCTAACTGACCTGATTGACCTGATTGCCCAGACTTCTATCCGAGTAATCCTAGTCTCAATGAGAATGGCGTGCCCTAGATAAGTGAGATCTAGCCATATATCGGCTGTAAGCATCTGTTTCGAACAGTAGGGGGTCCTATTAGGACCAGAGAACACGTCATCGATATCCTCTGCATCACAGGAGGGAGTACAGCTCGTATAGAAGCGTTTTTCAACCGGTGTGCCGCGGAAGTTTGGGGGAAGATAAAAAAAAAGCAAGGAAAAGCCGTGGGAAAATATATATACATTATTTTTAAATTAACGATAAACATTATTACTAAACTATTACAATTATTATAATTTCAGTTTTTAAACTCTTAAGCACATTAATAAGCCTCGTAAAGCTATTTTTAAGTATCTCTATTTTTTTTTAAACTGGTGGGGTGCCTTGAATATTTTGGTGGCTTGTTCAGTGTGACGTGAATCGCTACCGTATGTGAAGCACACAACCATCACACACTGGTAACTATTTATTTTATTTTAAAATGGGTATTTAATGTGAACTTTCTAGTTTCTGGATCAACTGGTTGTTTCAGAACACGACTTACAAACCTACTAAATTCTATAACAGAAAACACCCTATGCCCTAGTCGTTTTTTTTTTCTAAATTAGTAGCCTTTATCGGTGTGCACGTGGACTAAGGCATCAGTCTCGTTTGGCCTGGTATTCCAGTGACGATGAGGTGGGTGCTCGAATACCAACAGATTTTGTATTTAAGATATTTTTATCTAATTTGTTTTCCAACTTCAATTTCCCACCCACACGAGAATGCTTGTACATTTATTAAAAGTTCACATTTCTCATCCTTACTCCGTTAGTGTCGATATACGAAGAACCAAGACGGGTAGTAAGACGTGGTATTTGTTTAGTAATCTCTACGTTCAACACAGGGCTAGGGATAAGGGCTAGGAGGATAGTTATGCACCCGCAATAGCGTAGAGAGGGAAAAGAGGGTAAGTCAGATATTGACAAATAACATGAGGAACACGTACCCCCGCTTTTTTTTTGTGCCTAAAACAAGTCGTTACTAAAGCCCTTAGAAATACTTTTATTTGAAGGAGTAAAACAAATATTAGTGTACTTTGTTCGCCTAATAATTAAAGTGGTTATTTTTTGCACCACCTCTATAATGTCCACCAGGGCTGTCCCCATTTGATCACGCTAAAATATCAGGGCGATTTCAGGTCAAATTTAAGGGAAACTTTCTTAAAGTAGCGTCACGAGAGATTGTAGAATCATTTAGAAATATAAAAAAAAACCTCAATACGCCAAGCTGGAATTCGAAACTAATAGACTTCCTTGTTACCGTCAAACCAGACTAGACGATCTTGACGTTTAGTCCGCGTGCGTATGAGAGGACACCAGCAGCCAATCAGCGAGTAGAGGAGCACGACACAATTAGCCGACCCCCCCTGCTGGGCCAGTTCCTTTGTATCGCCGCCTTGTACTGGCCCGCCTCACTGACCTCTCACGTACTAATTTTCCAGCTGTGGGATAACACAGCTTTCTGGATAACTGGGTTGTTTACCACTTCTTACTACCCGTACTGGATAACTGGGTTGTTTACCACTTCTTACTACCCGTACTGGATAACTGGGTTTGTTTACCACTTCTTACTACCCGTACTGGATAACTGGGTTGTTTACCACTTCTTACTACCCGTACTGGATAACTGGGTTGTTTACAGCTTCTTACTATCCGTACTGGATAACTGGGCTGTTTACCACTTCTTACTACCCGTACTGGATAACTGGGTTGTTTACCACTTATTACTACCCGTACTGGATAACTGTTTTTTTTACCACTTCTTACTACCCGTGCTGGATAACTGGGCTGTTTACCACTTCTTACTACCCGTACTGGATAACTGGGTTGTTTACAGCTTCTTACTACCCGTACTGGATAACTGGGCTGTTTACCACTTCTTACTACCCGTGCTGGATAACTGGTTTTTTTACCACTTCTTACTACCCGTACTGGATAACTGGGCTGTTTACCACTTCTTACTACCCGTACTGGATAACTGGATTGTTTACCGCTTCTTACTACCCAAACCGGATAACTGGGTTGTTTACCGCTTCTTACTACCCGTACTGGATAACTGGGTTGTTTACCGCTTCTTACTACCCGTACTGGATAACTGGGTTGTTTACCGCTTCTTACTACCCGTACTGGATAGCTGGATTGTTTACCGCTTCTTACTACCCGTACTGGATAACTGCCTGGAGGGAGTGTGCTACCCATGGAGTTGAAACTAAATACTCATCGGTTCTGGTTCCTGCTACGGTTTTTCAAACAAAATTTTAAACGTTCCAGTTTTTAAAATTTTGTATTTAATATTTTTAGTTCTCTTAAGATATTTGTAAATATAACATAATATTGAAACATAATAAAGTGAAAAACGAGTTATTTGTACAAGAAATTTAAATAATTCAGGAGTTTTGTCGTTGCACAACTTATAAGAAATAACAAGGTTACATTTTAGAAGACTATTTGTATTTTTTTTTCCCCAGAACTCTAAGCAATAATAAATAGATGGCCTCTTTGGTCCAATGATCAAGTTTCTGGCTACAGATTCAGAGATACTGGGTTTGATCTCCAGTGCTTCCAAATTTATCTGCGCAGCAATGGGTCCGGAACGGGTCAATCTCAGCCTCGTGAGGACAAATGAGGAGATACTTGAATAAAGAAGTTGCGGCTCCAGTCGAGAAAACTGAGGTTAACAACCTTGGGCTCGTTGTGCTGATCACATGACACCATCTATCCACAGACGTTAGCACTAATTTCTTCAACAGATGGAGGCTACCTGGAATTCTTCTCTTCTATCAAATGATTCAAATAATCAATTATCAATTATACCATAAAAGCCCTTCAGAACTCCACACAATAACCACAAACTTAAGACTACTTTTAACTTGATACTTGAAGGCAGAGTGAAAACACTCCATTCTGTCCTTTACCCCCGCCCCCCCCCCCACCCCTCTCATCCAAGGAAACTGGCCCTCCAACAACAACTTAAATTGTTTAACTTTTAGGAATTAACACTTTTAAATAAATATCTTCATAATTAGCTTAGACTTCTTGTACTACTGGTCAGTTTCTCATTTATCAGTACTCACATTAGATTATGTTTGTAATCATTCAAAGATAAACAAATCTTCCTAAACTCTTAACTTAAAGAGTACAATGATAAAACCCTACACAACGTGACATCTCAAGAAGCTGAACTCATCAGCACTTACTGTTAAGTGCTCATTGAGCTCATCAGTGCTTACCGTTAAGTGCTCATTAATACTTCTACTATCCCTTGGAAAATAAATATACCCTACTTTCACAAAAACTCCTGAAAAACTGGGATTTTTTTTTCTTCAAAATAAATTAAGTTTCGAGAAGAAGGGAATAAAATGAAATTACGATTTTATTTTATAAAACGTAAGAACCAATAAGAACCTTTATTAACTTAAAATATACCAATTCCAGTTCTTATTATTAAACTAATTACTTTTTGTATTCATGTCCTGATTCTAGTTCCTTAAAAATAACTTATGTTTTATTATCTGTTCCGGTTCCAGTTCAACCCTCTGGGGTATCATTTAGGAAAATTAATCATCAGATTCCCAGTCCAAGCCCAGCCTCTCCCTCACCGACAGTTGTGTGTTTTGCTAGGGTGACGCTTAAGACCATGTGACCATCGATGGATATGCTTTTATATCATTTCAATCGATTTGCGTTCAATGAACTGAGCTATATACCGTACACTCCAATTTGTTTACGAGTGGACTTATCTGGCAGCTAGAAAAGCTACTATATCTATCATTACGCATTCATACGTCAAGTCATGTTATCTGCAGCCGTCACGTTTGATAGATCTTATCGATATCTATAAAATAACAATCATGATAAATAGTAAAATCATATCGATGTTGACCACAAAAATACGTTTGCATTTTATAAAAGGTTTACCAAATGTCCATTCATAATTAAATCGAGATATACATTCCTTTATTCCATCGAGTCGCTCTGTGTAGTGCGCATGCGTGTGATTTAAGAGGACAGTTTAAAAGCGGACGGAATTAAAATTATACCTTTTTAAATAATCGGTGTGGGCAGTGAGTGCTCTTAAAAGAGTGTGTATAATGTATATTATCTACTTTATTTTCCTCTCTTCTTTCCAGGGAAGGTCGGGATGACTACTTCCTAGTAGAAAAATAACAGCTTTGATAACTTAAAACAATAAAACAACCCCGTATTATGTTAAAATGATCTGTTGTGACCCTAAAAACACGTGACTTTGTTAGCCTATTGCTCCCAGTAGGTCCCGTGGCACTCCAATTTAGAGAGTACTGCACTCAGATCAAAATGTCACCAGGAGTGGTTAAGAACGTTTCCTACCTGTGACAGTTGTTAAGTCAAGAGGGGATGTCACATGTTACGGTATTTCGGAGTATTTTAAATAGTTATATAATAATAATACAAATATCGTAAATTATTATATATTCCTAAAATACAGTGTTACAAAATTATATTTTTGATCCTTAAGTAGTTTTTTGTATGACAGAAACAGCGTGTGGGAATCTTATTGACAGGATATAGATTAAATAAGTTCGTGAAAGCAAATATTTATCTAAAATAGGAAACAAGAAAAATACAATTTTGAAATGCAAATAAATGTTGTCCAAGTTATTAGATTGATTGCTTTTACTCGTCAGGGGAAGAGTGGAAGTGTTATCAGCAGGTAATCTAGAGGCGTTGGTGTTGTGTATTCACTTAATTGTTTCAACGCGTCCAACCGTTCGGGCTATACGCATTTGTACTCTTTATTATAATAAGTTAAGTCTGAGGTATGTTGAATCAATAAGAAATGTGGCTGTAATTGCATTGAGGAAGAGAGAAAACAATTTAGTAATAACCACCCTCAGTACACATGACTGTGATCGAAACCGATCTCCCCAAAATTGGCAGTCCAGTCTATTGAGAGAGTTATTGATGCCTTAGACCACTTGACCATTGAAGTGGGGTTGAGTTTGTTGTAGAATAAGTTATTTGGTAAGTCGTGTGATGATATGATCAGTCGCATCAGAAAGTGTCTGATAAATATCCATTTTTTTACTGTTTCGTTACCAACCGGAGATAGAAATTATTGTGATCGTAAAAAAAGAAGATATTTTGAATAATATTGAAGTTCCATGACCTCCTAAGCCCCAAAAAGTTTTTTTAATACCGTTTGTATCTTACTGGGATTAAAGCCGAAACTATTTACTTATAAGGTTAAAACTTGTTGTAGAGGAATGTCAAAAGTTTTTCCACAGGACGTTTAGGAATTAACTATCTAACCCTTAAATATGGGTAGTTTAATTAGGACATAAGGAGAAAAAAATACATTTTCTCAAAATTGTATCAAACTATTTTTATTAAATTTTGTATCTGGACTATGTTTAGTATTACAAAAAAAAATTACGTGTCTCATTTACACATCAAAATGGCTTTTATCTTTCTTTATACAAGCATAAACTTCTAATTTCGTTCATATCTTCAAAAATATTTGATATACGTAATAAAATATCACTAAAAAACTGTAGGGGACTTAAAAATAAGCATCTTTTATTTAAAATAATATGTTACTAAATTAATATTCTCTGAGATAAGGGTAAATATATATTTTTAAATAGAGCTTTGGGCAATAATTATTATTTATATTTATTTGAGGTATCTATTTATCACGTTCTGAACTGAATGAATATATCCACAAATGAGATTTCTATGAGCAAGAGCGAAATACCCTACCAATTTGGCCATGGAAGATATTTTCACATACTTTCCACGTTTATTTTACATGCCACAATCGACATGGGCCCGACGGCTTTACTTCCCCTCCGAAGGAAGTTGCGTTACGGATTTTTATCGCCCAAGAAAAATCCGTGGACCCCAGCTGGGTTTGAACCCATGAACATCGGGTTCCAGGGTGAGCACTTTATTATTCCAGGACCACCGAGATTGACGTTCAACAATGGGGAGCTTAAATTGCACAGCACAGCAAAACACAATTTGTTTCTGTAACAGTGTATATTATTTGATGAAATGAAATGTTGTTTTTCCCCCCAGCATGTTTCTACGAGTATAACAATGTGTATAATTTCGTTTCATATATCTTACAAGTTATAGGTTTAGTTTGGATATAGGAACAGAAATTCTGTGTTATCCACAGCTCCATTCACTTTTATAAGTACCACCTCCACTAAACAAGTGTCCATTGTCCTGTCCTTCAGGTACTACGAGACGGGCAGTTTCAAGGCCGGCGTCATCGGTGGCAGCAAACCCAAGGTGGCCACCCCACTCGTGGTGGACGCCATCGCCAACTACAAGAGAGAGAATCCCACCATGTTTGCCTGGGAGATACGGGATCGACTCCTTGCTGAGGGCATCTGCTCGCAAGACAACGTTCCGAGCGTCTCCTCCATCAACCGGTGAGTAACGTCACACCATGGTACCGGCAGCTGTCCTTCGGGACACCACGTCTCACTACCAGTCACAGTAGTACGCATCTACAAGCTCGTATCCAGGCTTTCATAGTACAATATGTACAGAAATAATTCAACTATACATATTATTCAATTATATATATAAATTTAGCACCACATCTTACTACAAAATCAGGTCATACGCATACATAGGTCTACTAACTACTCTAATGTGTTAGGAATGACTAAGATTGAATTTAAAAGGAATGTACCCACATTTTTGTGGAAGGATAGTGAAAAACCATTTAGGAAGAACTACCCTCAGTACACCCAACCATTGTTAAAACCTCTATCTCCCTTTCATTGAAAGTCTAGTTTATCGCAGGAGTGACGCCTTAGACCATGCAGTCACTAAAGTTGGTAGTCATATAATATATTATTATAAGTAGCTTAATAGAATATACAGGAGAGAACTGACAGTGTTGCCACATCGTCTACAACAAAGATCACATAGATCGGTCAAGTAATCCTGAAGAGATTTAAATAAGAATCCCCGGACGCCTTATTCGAGGACACTGTATTAATTACGCTACTGTGGCACAGATGAGAAAGGTAGAGCTTAGCGTAAATATAGGTGCACTACTATTTGTATGGTCTAGTGCCAGCACTGATTATGATCCAGTCTCGTGGCTCAATGGTTAAAGGATCATCTACAGTACAAGAGATTCTTGTTCAATTCCGCTTGGGCGTGAGTGACGAAAAATAGATAATTAGAAGATGCTAAACTTTATTTCTCAAGTTAAAATTTCTTAGGTATGAGGACTTCAAGTGGAACTTTAAGTGTTAGGATAAATATGTTTGAATGTCATTAAAATTATGTTTAAATGTCAGGATAAGGATGTTTGAACTCATTACCATATAAATAAATCAGGTACTATAGTCCTGGCTTGCGATTACTACCATAAAAATGAGTCAAGCATAATAGTCCTGGCTTGTGATTACTACGATAAGAAGGAACCAGGCATCATAGTCCTGGATTGTAATTATTAGCATAAAAAGGAGTATGAGTAAATACTCGTTCAGGACATATTAAATAGAGGTTATTCAGTCTCAGTATTATAAATGTGCTCAATTATTGTAGAAATAGCAACAGCTTCTATATTAAATGTATATATACAGGGTGTAAACCATGAAACTACAGTGTACTAAATTCTATGTACTTAAAATGTTGGAATTTTGGGGTAGACACCCTGTATACTTATATATAACTATTTACTATATGTGTGTGGGGGTGGGGGGTGGGGGTGGGGGGGGGTGGAGGGAAGTATGATTAAATGTGAAATGCTATCAGGTCAAATATATGTCACCGTTTGTCTATTTATGTGAATGTTTGTTTTAGTTCACTTCAGCATATTTTTTGAACATATCAAGTCATTTTGAACATTATTGTTTGTAAATATTTATTCTGACGTATTGCCATCACTTAAAGAGATAATTCTCAAATCATTAGAAACATTATTAAATTGATATATAGTGGCCTAGTCTATGACCCCTTTAGTGCTTTACTAGAGCTACTTAATTAATTCGAGTCCAATAAGCAGACCATATCCTGTTGTTTTTATCACCACGTATTACTACCCATTCGGGTTATGGTTATAAGACTAGGTACTATTCACACTAATATGTTAGGGATTATGAAGGTTAAATTTAGAAGAAGTGTACCCAAATTTGCATGGACGTGGAACGTGGAAAACCATTTAGGGAAAACCACCCTTACTACATCCGACTGGGATCGAACCCCAATCTCTCCATCTTTTTCAGTCTAGCTTATTGCGAGAATAGTACCTTAGACCATGCGTCCACCAAAGCAGGTACCATTCCTATTGAGAAGGCCTACCACAGAATCAAAATTTTAAAATATCCACAATTTAAATATTAGTTAGACCCTACATCTTTTATAGTTGCCCTTTGAAAAGTACAAAGTTCACAAAATTAGCTCTCTAGTTCCTCCCATGTTTTATGACCAACTGCTACAGTCCAATCAAACCATGCCCCCTACCAACATCCACAAAACCTGTGTGTATCAGTGTTATCGAGTGTCCTCCGGGGACTACTCCATTAAGAGCCCTCTCAAGGGACATCCCTTCCCTCCCTCCTGCTGCTGACAAGTGATTACGATTATTAAAACGAGGGGAGGGCGCGCCAACCCTCCAGAGATTCTCTGCGACACTCTGTATATCTTGCGATTACACATGTTAGTGATGTATTAGCGCTGCAACCTTCCCTTCAATTGGTGCGACAGGAAGTCCCCAGAGGGTTGGACCTGATGACTTGGGGATAACAGTAGCGCATTCAATATAATCGTGTCTGGTCGTGTCAACCGTTATTATTTCAAAACTCTTACTTGGACTCGAGCACTGGCTCAACAAACAATTTAGAGCCGTGACACCATTTTTAGGACGACAAACTTGCGTGGCCCAACCAGATTTTTTCTAAGCACCACGTCTTACTATCCGTTCGAGCTATACGCTTATGTACTAATTATGACAATGGTTTTATGGATGAAGACGGTTATAGTTAGAGGACGTGTACTCTTATTTGCGTAGAGAGAGTGGGAAACAATTTAGGAAAAACCACCCTCAGTATACCCGACTGGGATCAAACCACAATTTCCCCATCTTCGACAGTCTAGTCTAGTGTGATAGTAGTGCCTTAGACCATGTAGCCACCAAAGTGGGTTTTTTCTTACTATTTCTTTAAATGTATCAATGAGTCTATTTGTTTAAAAACTGTATATTTATCATAATGAGATATATTTGAAGAGTGATCTTTCTTCTGGTTCTTGTTGATGATGTCATTGACGCCACGTCTGACACCTTATCTCAGTCGGTAGTGTGTCTATCTACAGAGTTAAGTGTCCTGGGTTAAATTCCTGGTATGGCCGATTTGGGAAATGGGGGTTTCCCCTTTCACAGTGATGAAATAACGTCCGGAAGCTTGGTGTAGTGTCTGTTCTAGATTTAAGTTAATTAATAGGTCATGTGCTGATATAACCAGTCGGTTAAGAGAAAGCCCATTAAATATCCCAAATAAATGAAAAATGAAAAGTCATTGCCATCCACGCCTCAGGCAAGCATATGACTTTCGATTCCCAAGTTCGTATATTACACACCTTAATTTTTTCCCTTCTTTTATTTTTCACTTGACCATTTTTTAATAATTTTGTAGTTTCAACAAAATGTTCACATTAAAATAACTTTTCACGGCTCACCGAAAATATGCCCGTGGCCCACCAATGGATCATACATGTCATGTCTCAAATTTTGGGAACCACTGAACTAGAATATTTATTTAAAAAAAATGGTAGAATAGAAGTCAAGAATATTAAAAATTTAAACATGAATTAAAACTATTGGTTTTGAACTTCAGCCTCGATGACGAAATTACTTCCGACGTTTCGACTGTTATTGCAACCACCATTATCTGGGATGAGCGATGAATATACAGAATGGCCGGAAATAAAGTACTTTATACCAAATGTACGCTCCAGACAGTAACTTTTCAGGCTGTAGAGGCCTTGCAATAATTTCAGTAAGTCTTAAAAAACCACGAAACCGTGTTGTTTGCTTGTTCAGATAACCTTCCATCACAACGTAAACCCAAATATTTGAAAGAAAATGTTCATCTTCAGTCATATTTGCCAGAGTGCAAGTACAGAACTTTGGCACTTATCCGACCCTAGTTACTGATGGCAGACCTACATGCAATCGTAAATTGATACTAATTCATTAACAAGTGCCTGAAAACAGAACATACGCTTTAGGAACCTATCCGGCTCTCGTAACTGATGGCTGACTTTTGTGCAATAAGAAAATGACCCTAATTCATGAAGAAATGACCAAAAATACGTTCTTTTCATACCGAGCTATTTCGAAATACAAATTTGACTTGTCATTGCTACTCGAAGAATCTTACTGACTACTGTCGACACATGCTCATTCTTTAAGTAAGAGCGTTTTATTCCCAAACAATGTTTTCGTTATCAAAGAAGTAAGTCAGTTTGCCTACATTTTATTACTAACAACAACACTTTTTACATTGGAAATGGGATCTTATAGTACTCTTGTTCAAAAAGTTAAAACACATGTTTCAATTGAGTCCCCCTGAACGGCCAATCCCTTATGATCGAAAAAATAATTCTTCACAACAAAGGCCTTCTCACGAAACTTAAATCCTTATCACTTTTCAATATGACTGTTCACTTCCAGCACCAAGGTCACACTACAGCCTCATCATGTTGCCTTCCCGCTAATATTTACGATGCAGTGCTACCAACTTTCTGTATACTTTATTCCCGGCCATATTGTAGCTGTTCAGATGGTGGTGGCTGTTACAACAACATCCGAAACATCCCAAGTTAAATCTCCAACGCGGCTCAAACCCGAAAACACTAACGTTAATTCGAACATCAACAGTGAAAGCCTTCGAAATCAATTTAAAAATGAAATCCATCCGCGTGCACTTTGAATATGTATTCAATTGAGGTTTATCGCGGTAATTTTGCAATCTCCTCTCTATATTAACGTGGCTATACCTCATAAAAACTTGATCTTTGTTTATTACCTTGATGAGTAACTTGTATTACTACAATGATTAATTAACTGACGATAATCTTGCTTGTGATAGTGATAGCATGAGCCAGTTTTTTATTCACACCATATATTTCTACTACCGGTTGGCTAGGCCTGTCGTAGCTTCATATGTCTTATAATATAACTTAAGACTAGGAAAGACACAACATCCAGCTCCCAGCCGTTAATTTATAGATATGAACGGTTAAAACCAAACTTTCATCAATGATTAATTTTCGGCCATGCCGGGAATCGAACCCAGAACCCTTAACTCAGTAGGCATACTCACTACCAACTGAGCTAAGGTGTTGGATTATATATGTGTATAATAATGTTAAATATAATTATATATAATGGTAAATATGCATTTAACATTCTATTCATTTTGACAGTGATTCCTGGAGTTTCACCCAAATGATTTTCATAGTTTACCAAAAAAATAGAATGAAAACTTGTAAATAAAAATTTGCCCAAAAATTTCCAAAAATATTCAAAAGGGATGCCCATTGTTTTCAAAAAATTACACCTTCTTTCGAAAGTAGGTTTAATTTATCGAAATCTACCAAAGTGAATATACGTATATATATGTAGGGCTCGTATATTGTACATATTAAATACAATCATTTACTGTTAGGGTTATTATGTTAAAGTTGATGAATTTTCAACAGCAAAGCTGAAATGTATATATATAATTAAGGTTATTCGGTTAATACGTATGTGGGTGCTAAAAGTGGACGAGATATCTAAAACAATGGTCTTCAGATTGTGTATTTGCATATAAATCACAATCTAAACTGTCTCACAGCCTTCATTCATACTCTGTGAATAGTTGGGCGAGTAAGAAAGTTGACTTGGGCAGTTTCTCACCTGGGTACAACTCATTATTATATAAATTGTGACTAAAATAGTTCTGCTATGGATTTTAATGTTATAGTCAAATAATATTTATATAAATCTTAATATTAATATGCACAATAATGGCACTATTGAGCTATCTTCTCCCACAAGGTGCAAGCCTTGTTCAGCTAAAGGTTTCTACTCCCCACGTCTCATGTTGAGAGCCGTACCACAGCGCCACAGATAGTAGCCAGTCTTCTCTCTCTCACACCTCTCCACACTTCCTTACCGCCATTTTGTGGTTCCCTCGCCCAGCAAGACGGGCAAACGAGCGAGACGACTACGGGGGTTGGTGGGACGCGGGTAGCACCGCAACGCTCCTGTTTGGAAAGAGAGGGAGGGTTGAGCGCCGCTTCCCCCCTTCTCCCACCAGTCATGATCAGTCGCTCTCTGTCTCCACGCAGCATCCAATCTCAGCGATTATAAGTATGGGAGGCCCGAGTTCAATTCTCTTTCTTTATGTACGTGTGACGCGTCTTATTACCCTCTCTGCTTATTTGAACATTTACACTAATGTACTATGTCCGTGGAAGGTACAATTTAGAGGAAATGTACCTACATTTTCGTGAAAGTAGTGTAAGAAGCAAGTTAAAGACTAAACGGTACGTAGCACCCACACCCTCCTTTATGTAAAAATGGAGATGGCTACTTAAAACTCTTACTAGATTTAAAATGAAATAATATACATTGTCACAGAAACATAGTGGAAAAAAGATTATCAGTTTCTAACAAAGATCATAAATGAAATAATGTACTGTTAAAAAATATATTGAGGACAAAGGAACATCTGTGTTCACCAACACAATAATAAATTCCCCCTTTCCCAGACCTCTATTTAAAATAAATTTGCTTATAGCTCGGAAACTATTGGTTTTATAAAAATATATATCTCATTTGAAAGTTTTTAATTTTCAATAGTATTATAACTCTACAGTGATAAGTTATTTCGTATTTAAAATACTTACGGAGACGATATCAAAATTTCCCTCCACGCAAATTCGGGTTCACTTCCTCTAATTCAACCTTCCGAATCCCTAATCCATTAACGTAATTAGTACATAAAGCGTATAACCCAAATGGGTAGTAAGAAGCGGTGCTAAATAATAATAAATATCAAAATTGGAGATGTCCGCCTGTGTGTCCTCTAAATCATTTTCCTGGTGGACCATTTTGTTTACAATGTTAAACTGTTCCTTAAACATATTTTAATAATAATTGCTAAAGCTGATTTCGAAGAAAGTAATTTTATTCGCTTTTTGTCCTTATTTGAATCCTAGATATCAAGTTTCAATTCGATCGGTAAAATGGTTTCGGATCTACGCTTTTTCGGGTTCAGGGAGTCAGGAGACGTCAACATCTACTAAAATGTATCATTGGTGAAATGTGGGCTCCCCCTTTCACAGTGATGAATTAACGGTAGGGGGCCTGATGTTGTGTCTACTATAGAAATAAATTAGTCGTGTGCTGATATAATCAGTTGGTTCAGAAAATGCACGTTAAATACCTAATATAATTGAAACAAAAAACCCACTAAAATCTTAAATACAATTTTTTTGGCGATCACAATACTTCCACTCTCCAAGGGGTCGATAAAAAGTAGAAATACCCACACCTAAGTACACCCACCAGGGATTTGAACCCCAACTTACCCATCATTGTCAAACCAGAATAGACAAAATCTTCACCTTAGTCCGCATTCCCAGAGGTGCGTGTGGGACTGGGTATAGTTCTGATCAAAGATCACAAAACAGTTATGAAAGATTATTTAGGCTAATCAATAAAATTGGTAGACACAGCCACAGTACCAATATTCCCCAACCCACTTCAGTTGCCGAATGGTCAAAGGCCCCACTATCGGTATATACTAGATTGACGATGACGGGTAGAGAGAGCGTGGTTCAATCCTGGTCCGGGGTACTGAGGCTGATTTTTCCTAAATGGTTTCCCACTCTCTCTTCACGCAAGTTCGGGTACACTTCCTCTAAATCGTAAAAGTGGACTTTGTACAACTATATTACCAATGTTGAATTTTGGAGGAAGTAGGAGCGGACCTTCACAATACCCCTCTCCACCCCTCGCCAACCAAAACACCATGCAATGTCACTGTATATTATATACTTATTTTAACAATGAAGATTAGATAGGACCACCTCCGAAAACTTTAAAATTTGTTAGTTCACTAACAAGATTGATTTCTTTGGTACATCTCCGAGTATTTATATGTGTCTACGTGTAGCATATAGATAATATATATATATATATAATTCAAAGATGCATATAGACATACGTGGACGCATAAATATTTATTATATATTATATATGTGTGTGTCTACATAGTTATATGCATATGAGTATCTATGTGTCTGTACAATTATTTATATTGTATAGGCCTATATCAGAGTTCATATACGTGTATCTACGCTTATGTTTGTTTATCTGTATGTATTCAAGTATTTATATGTTTATATATACGCATATACTTATGTTTATCGATGTGTATCTACGAGTATCTAGACCCCACTTGCTTCTCGACGAACAATGCCTGTGTACTTGGCAGCATCCAGTGTGACCATACTGCCTTTAAGCCAGGAAGTCCCACAGATCCAAACCAGCAAGCTGTTTTGAGGCTATCTTCTCTCCTAAGGGCATATCGATCCTTCTCTACCCCCCTAGTAGAGTCAAACCCTCAGCTACCCCATCCTCTCGTCCTCGTCTTCAAGAGAGAACAAGATACTCTTACTTCACCGACAAGGGAGAACTTGGACATCTAATGTACTGCTACATTGGAGAGCACAACATTAATGTTTGAATGGTTGGACCTTGAAACTAGACAAGAAAAAGTGTGATAAGACTTAACCTTAAAATTGACGAGCAACGATATGATAAGGCTAACCTTAAAACTAGACAAGCACAGCTATGATCAGGCTAACCTTAAAACTAGACAAGCAAAAGTGTGATAATTTTAACCTTAAAACTAGATTAGCAAAAGTGTGATAATTTTAACCTTAATACTAGACAAGCAAAGGTATGATAAGGCTAACCTTAAAACTGCAGGTAGGTAGCTATGTGGCTTGGCAGATACTCGGCTACATAAGTATTTTGTGTTCGCTCTTTCACAATGCTCACAATAAAGTTATTCATTTTTTTTTAAAAGCACAACATGCAGATAGATCCTAAGGAATCATACCATATAATACAATTTTATGACTCTATGATCCAAACGCTTCAAATTGCAGCCTAGACTATTGTTCATTTGTCATTTAAAGTAATACTTTAAGGGTTTTATCAGGCAAAGAGTATCGACCCTGTGATGGAATAATTAAGTGAGTTGAGGACTTACTTAGCACCCTGGCCAACTGTTGGCTCTTTTTACCATCCCATTGCACCCTTGCAACAGTGGCATATGTCCATAGTCTTGCATTCTTGTTTACTTGTGTAGAAACGTGGTGGTATAGGAGCAATATTGAAAGGGGTCTTGACTTAGAGGGCTTCGACTAAAAAGCCAGTGATTGTTGTTGTTTTGCTTTTAGTAGAAAAAAAACATACTTCACCCGCCCAGCCGGGATTTGTACCCTAACCTCCACAACTCCAGAAAATCAGACAAGGTGATATTGGCACATTTGGGCTCGCAGACAAAGGCGTCAGTTTCATCCTGTCTAGTTTGCTGGCGATGAGGATAAAGGAGTTAGAAACTCAACCGCAAGCTCAGCGAAAGGAATTTTCTTAAATCATTTCACTCTCTCCATCCACGAAAATGTTGATACGCTTCCTCCTCTTTGTCCCATTAGTGTAAATAATAAGATATCTCGGATAGGTTGTAAGATATAGTATAAAAATATGTTTTGTTCGCGTTTGTTGTTTGATCGGTTACTGCCCTGAAAGTCCTCCAGAGCGAACAGACCTTCGCGTTATGTCGGCTGACTGAGTTGCTTCTTCCAGCACATTAACCCCCTCACGTGGAGTATTGTGTTACTGGCTGCTGCACCCTGCCAACCACCTCTCTCTCTCTCTCTCTCTCACACACAAGGGTGGAGCACATGTAGCCACACTCACTGACATCCAGCGCTACTGGCTGATGGCTCAATCATTTAACTACGTTGCCTACTTGGTGAACTAGCAATTTATTTTGTGAAGCGGGTTGCATATTAGCTTGGCGCACTTAAGCACTATCACACTTAGACGCCAATGTACGAATTATAAAGAGAGGGGAGAAGATGAGCGGTTCACACTGTGGTGAATTTAGTTATCTGCTGAAAATACATACCATCTTCCACTAACTAATATAAACACTCACTCTACTATTTGTGCTTGGACAGCAATGACTTACAATTCTAAATTATATATTTTTCTTGTTTCTTGTTCTAGATAGACATATGTTTCCATGAACTATTTTAATCTTCTCCAATGCAGGAAAATGCATAATGGTCATTTTCTTAAATATATCGAATAGCCTTAGTTGTAGATGATTAAAAAAATATACGTTCTACAAATACCTACTTAAAGATAAAAAATAAATCTTGTAACAATTTAAAACTATTTATGGAATTATTTAAGAATTTATGGTTCTTGTTTCAAAGTTAAATCCTTAAAGCCCGCTGAAAAAAACTTAAATATATTGGCATAGTAAATTCTATCACAGGTACGGGACTGTAAAATTCTATCATAGGTACGGTACTGGAAAAGTTCTATCACAGGTGCGGTACTGGAAAATTTCTATCACAGGTGCGTATGGGACTGGGCAGGATGGAAGCAAAATCCCTTAAACATGTAGTTAGATATCCTGACCACTCAACCACAGGGATTGGTAGAGGGAAACAGGGCTATTTTGACCTGTTGGGAGTCCTCTTAACCAGCCAGTTACCGGGACTACCAGAAAAGAACCAGGGTATTTATGATCCGAAGCTGATTCAACTGATAAATCTGATAAAGGATAAAAAAAAAAATTTAAAGGTTTAAGAAATTGTTCATGGTTCATTATAAATATTAAATGTCCAGGCCTACATATTTACCGTGCCTTTCTTATCGTCTCTGTCCAATCATGCCAACCTTCTTACTCTACGAATTTTCGTCTAGGGGGATCGTCACGTCGTACCTCATTACTACCAACTTAATAAAAGGCAAGCAAGCAATCCCCGCAGCGCCTAGAAGCCCAATCCTCCAACTAATTACCAGCCAGCCCTTGTCTTGTATTGACGGGGTAAATTGTATCCGACTGAACGAGTGAACAAGGAAGGCAGGCAGGCAGGCACTTTAGCCCGGCTCCAGATGATCATAATGCTATAACCCGGCCCTGCCACCACCAACACATTGGAAGATTGGAGTTGGGGGCGGTAATCAGATTTACAAGCTTCTGTGATGTCCATGTGGCGGCGGTAAGTTGGCTGCTCTCTTAGAGAAGTGGAAGGGGACAGTGGCTACATTCCTTTCAACACCCCACCAGATTATATGGATTAATGTATCCTCTTTGGGTTACTGGAGAAGCTTTTTATAGCAATCTACCTACACACGGACTAAATCACATGTTTATGATGAAGAGTTTTATTTAATTTCGTTAGAAAAAAAATATTGAAGGTTTCTTCACAATATTCGTATTTTCTGCTGGGTTTTACATTGATTTTCAAGCATAACCAAATTGATGCATTAACCAATTTATAAATTTCAATTTGTATGCTAAAATATTCTACTATCACGTGGGCTACGTTTGTTCTTTTTTACACCAAACAAAACAATATATAAATGGTCTATTGTATCAATATTTAGGCTGATATAACAGTAAAATAAATACAAAATAATAGTTTCTATAAGGTATTCTATATTACATATTTCACGTTTTAAGGAAAAGTCATCAAATTTCGTGCCCAAACAATCATTGCGTGGTATTTTTTTCTGTTACAAAACATTATTTTATAACTGTTAGAAGTATATCTATAAATGCGACTCATATGGAAGCAGTTTGAATACGAGGCACTGGTAGCTTCCCATATAATTAATTTTGTTATCTCTGTGAAATAACAGTGTTCTTCCTATGGAGTGTAGACTCTATTACTGTGACGTTTTGCTTTGCGTTATTACACCTGTTGCATAGCATCATGTACACATTGTATGTTGTTTAACATCACACATTAACGCAAGTTGCGTGGCATCACTATACTCACGGTGTAACAACCAGTGACCTACGTCTGTTACTTACCAACCTGTACAAAAAATTATGTTACCTATTAATTATATAGCCTATGTTAGTTACTTACCAACTTTTAAACATGGTATGTTACCTACCAACCTCCACACAACGTATATTACTTACCATCTTGTAAACATGGTATGTTACTTACCAACCTCCACACAACGTATATTACTTACCATTTTGTACACAAAGTATGCTACAGACTCAGGGGTGGCCCTAGGGCGGTGCGAACGGCGCGACCGCACTGGGTGTCGTCATAGGAGGGGTGGGGGAGCGCGCCGAAAGTGCAACGACAGATCGTCTGCACCAAAAAAATAAAACCCAAGAACCTAAATACCACTTAATCCTACTTATTGTCGACACGTTATTACTGTCATAGCAGGTATTCTGTGAGGACTGTGAGTACATTGAAATTGAATGTTGTTATGTAATGTTAGATATTAGTAACATGTTAGACACATTTACATACATGTTAGCTAATAATAATACCTAACCTGATCTAAATCGCAACTTGGAAATCGGCTTTTCAATACGTATTGTATTTGTTGCTACTATAGTAAAAGTTTCCGAGTGACAATACTTTTGGGTGTAGAATTGGCCATAGGCAATTGTAGTGTACTTTAGTATCGTAAATACTTACAAAGTGTTATATGTGTTCTTTACAGACGAAACATGTCGCTACCTCCAAAATAAACTATCTGGCATGCAAAACTTAAAAAGCAAACGAAAAAAGCAAGCCGAAACTGAGAAGGCTGCAAAATTTCTTGTAAAATTTTTAAGAGTTGAGAAGTAATTTGAATCGTCGTCATCAGATTTAGCTCAACACGCACCGGAAGAACACCTATTTCATGGAGATTCTTTAGAGGAAGCCCATGAAGATGAAGATCAGCATGAACAAGAAAATTTAGCTGTTTATGCAATGTAATTTGTAGTTTAAAATATTACAGGGGAGGGTATATCAGACATACCATCAACATCTCCTTTCCAAAATGCAAATTATGATGATATTTCAAAATGGCCGTGGAAGTCTGAATTATCAATATATAAACATGTAAGAAATGCATATTGGGGGAGGGGGGGGGCGCCAAAATGAGATCTCGCATCACCTGAAAAACTTACCAGGGCCCCCTGGCTACAGTCCTATACACAAAGTATGTTACTTACTATTAACCATCCTGTACACAAATTATGCTCCCACCCTGCACACAGTTTGTTGCGTACCCCACTGTAAGCCACAATGGGTATATAATCCTCAAGTAAGCCGTGTTAACACCCTGTATCTTGTCAGCCAATCATGGGACAGTAATCCACTTGAACCCCTACTTGAATGGACCCCCAACACTCGGGTCTGGTGTGGCTTAGTGCCACTGTGATGAGAAGACCTCCTCCACGTCTTGTACACTTCTGTCAGGTATAACTCGACCACGGAAACAAAGATTTGAGTGAAGCGACACATGCGCACTGACTTATTGGTGGGTTGGATAACATGAGCATCTTTTGTTTATGGCTCATATACAACCAGCCAAATAAGTAATTTTGTATGTCTGAAATAGCCCACGTAGTATTGTCTGTCTGAAATAGCACACGTAGTATTGTCGGTCTGAAACAACACACGTAGTAAGTATTGTTTGTCTGAAATAGCACACGTAGTATTGTCTGTCTGAAATAGCACAAATAGTATTGTCTGTCTGAAATAGCACAAGTAGTATTGTCTGTCTGAAATAGCACACGTAGTATTGTCTGTCTGAAATAGCACACGTAGTATTGTCTGTCTGAAATAGCACACATAGTATTGTCTGTCTGAAATAGCACAAGTAGTATTGTCTGTCTGAAATAGCACAAGTAGTATTGTCTGTCTGAAATAGCACACGTAGTATTGTCTGTCTGAAATAGCACACGTAGTATTGTCTGTCTGAAATAGCACACATAGTATTGTCTGTCTGAAATAGCACAAGTAGTATTGTCTGTCTGAAATAGCACAAGTAGTATTGTCTGTCTGAAATAGCACACGTAGTATTGTCTGTCTGAAATAGCACACGTAGTATTGTCTGTCTGAAATAGCACACATAGTATTGTCTGTCTGAAATAGCACAAGTAGTATTGTCTGTCTGAAATAGCACAAGTAGTATTGTCTGTCTGAAATAGCACACGTAGTATTGTCTGTCTGAAATAGCACACGTAGTATTGTCTGTCTGAAATAGCACACATAGTATTGTCTGTCTGAAATAGCACAAGTAGTATTGTCTGTCTGAAATAGCACAAGTAGTATTGTCTGTCTGAAATAGCACACGTAGTATTGTCTGTCTGAAATAGCACACGTAGTATTGTCTGTCTGAAATAGCACACATAGTATTGTCTGTCTGAAATAGCACAAGTAGTATTGTCTGTCTGAAATAGCACAAGTAGTATTGTCTGTCTGAAATAGCACACGTAGTATTGTCTGTCTGAAATAGCACACGTAGTATTGTCTGTCTGAAATAGCACACATAGTATTGTCTGTCTGAAATAGCACAAGTAGTATTGTCTGTCTGAAATAGCACAAGTAGTATTGTCTGTCTGAAATAGCACACGTAGTATTGTCTGTCTGAAATAGCACACGTAGTATTGTCTGTCTGAAATAGCACACATAGTATTGTCTGTCTGAAATAGCACAAGTAGTATTGTCTGTCTGAAATAGCACAAGTAGTATTGTTTGTCTGAAATAGCACACGTAGTATTGTCTGTCTGAAATAGCACAAGTAGTATTGTTTGTCTGAAATAGCACACGTAGTATTGTCTGTCTGAAACAACACACGTAGTAAGTATTGTTTGTCTGAAAATGAGCCCTGATTTAAGGTAACCCTCCGTGCTCATGTTTATTGCAAGTATTTTTAGTAATAAAATTATTATTTAGCCATTTTATATGTTGAAAAAATCTATTACATTTTATCAGTGAATTTTAATACGTTAAGGTGACACCATTACAAGTGGGTGTCACTGATTGTAGACATGCTATTACAAGTGTGTGTCACTGATTGTAGACATGCTATTACAAGTGGGTGTCACTGATTGTAGACATGCTATTACAAGTGGGTGTCACTGATTGTAGACATGCTATTACAAGTGGGTGTCACTGATTGTAGACGGTCCATTGTAGTTATACCAATAAAACAGATCCCCAACAGCTATTATTCTAGGATTGAGTGACTGTACCGAAGTTGAGTTAATTTATTTACAAACATTGAACTTAGCGTGGCTGTACTACGGTGACCATGAATACTGCTCCTATACCCTAGAGAATAATCTCCACCCTCCCCCTCTTTCAGCCCTGTCTAGTAATAATAATTCATGTAATGAAGCTACTTCACACGTCGTTTAAACAGTACTCCATCACATTTATTCCATAAGCTTCCCAGATTTGAATAAGGTCATTTTGAAAGGCTCCCTCAATTCGCGCAAACATAAAATAAACAAGTGTGCCTACACTAATTCCTACTACCCATTCAGGCTATCCATGCTTACATTAATGAGTTAGGGATGGGGAAGTTGGATTTTAAAAGAAATGTATCCTCATTTACGTGGAGCGTAAAACAATTATTAAAAACACCCTTAATACACCCGACTGGGATTCAAGTCACTAACTCCTTGTAATTGGCATAAGAGACCAGGCTAGGTTGACGCATTAGCCCACGTGACCACTGATAGCATGTGGTCTGGCTATCAGCGGTCCAAATTGGTCAAACTAAATGAACAGGCTCAGGCTTGTGGATAAAATGTCCCCCAGTCCAGATGGTTGGGAATGAACCTGAGCCTGCCAGGTAGAACCCAAGGACACTATCAGTTGGACCAGTCCTCCCGGAACAAATCTCTCTACTACTGGATTGTTTCGTTTAGCTTCCAATTCGTTAATCCTACATTTGAGTGCCGCTTTAAACGAACTAATCTACAGTGAAAGCTAAAATGCAGAAATAAACGTCAAGTTGAGTGAAGGCAGACTTTGATACGGGCTTTGCTGGTGCTATCATGCTGTCACGTGATGTCATCATTTCAACAACTAACACATCAATATGTGTCGTTATAAGAGCTTTAGAACAATCCTCTTTGAAATGTGACACAATTGGTTCCGACTAAGACCTGCCACAGTGGGTTTGACGACTAGACGTCAACCTGGTCTAGTCTGGTTCACTGCTGACGCTAAGGTTGGGGTTATAATATCAACAACGTGTGCTTAAGGTAGAGTTCTTCATTGGTGTGCCTCAAAGGGTCATCGGGAGTTTGGAGGAAGGTCAAAAAGAAACAAGAAAATATTTAGGAATAAAAATATAAATTATTATTTTAACAAATAGCTCAAATAATATTAGAAGTTTATCTATTGAGCTTTTAAACACAATCTTGATACTATTGTTTTATAAACTGATAGAACCACCCCTTAAAAAAAGGATATTGTATCTTGACAATTTAAGTGCCTTTTTCTGTAGGCCGTGAATTGAAAAATGTTTAAAATTGCTAACTTGGGGTGTTTTTTCCTAAATTGTGTTCCTCTCTTTCTTCACGCAAATGCAGGTAACGTTCCTTTAAACTCTAAGTTTTCTAGTAATATAATTAAGCTAAATGTGGCTATCCTGGATTGTTAGTAAGTATTATACACTCTTACAGAAACATTGAGAAAAGAGGAAGATTTATGTCCATCAAAGAGCATAAATCAATCACACATTTTCAAAGACTTCCACAAAAAATATGTATAGTTCTATATATTGGTTATGTCTAAAAAATGATTGGTTTTATAAACATATATTTTAAATAAAATATGGTTATTTTTAATAATACCACAACTTTACGATGATAAGTTATTTCATATCTGAAATAGTTTAAGATATAGAAACAAAATTGAAATTATTGCTTATTTAATTAAAGTCATTTCTATCCGAAAAGGAAAGCTTCTATTTTGTTTGCAATGTTAAATAATATATACAGTAGCCCCATGGCTTCTTTGGTGCTGACTGACAGCTTTGAAATGTTACCAGATCAAATTACGTATCCCTACGCCAAACCAGATGATTTGCAAAAATATGTGTTCAGCAACTGTCACTTTTGACAGTCTAAATTTAGGTATATACCTAAATGTTGACTGTCAGAAGTCAGCTGTGAGCTGTCAGTCAGCACCAAAGAAGCCATGGGGCTACTGTAGATACAAAATTTAAACATAATCAATAGAACGAATTTAAAGAAAATAGATTAGTCACACCCCCTCCCCCTTCCGTTATCTGTAGACAACCATTACTTTTAGATTTCGATATTTAGGCAAAGATACAGACTGAAAGACAGCATCGTGAAAACTATTTTTTCAGTTTCAGTAGCTCATGAAACGTCAATATTTTATCAAAATCTCAAACTAGATATTTTTTTTACGATCACAATACTTATCTCTACTAGGGGTTAAGATAAAGTACAAACAGGTCAATTACACATGGAATTTGCACTAAATGAGTGCTATACTAAGTGATAAGTACTATTTAAACTAACTCTGCTCACCCTAGCGACACGTCATGCCACATCATTTAAACCAACTTAGTTCTAAAAAAAGAACCAATATAACAACAGTTGGTTCATCGCTGTGAAAAATAAAACCCTGATTTGGCCAATGCTAAACTTTTGAGTCATGTCTGGAATCGAACCCGGAACCCGAAGCCCGGTAGACAAACATGCCACCATCTGAGGTGCAAGCTGGTGTAGCAAACCACACACTGAATATAGTCATGCTAGTAAACCGCACCCATGTTTCATGTCGCCACTCTCACATGATGGGTCGAGTGGTTATTACACTTCTCAGGGACATTTCGTGGCACCAACCAATGTCTATAATAGTCAACTGTTTACAACTTTCTTACACCGCAAAAAACGAAATTACTTTCAGTTTAGTAGGGCCTGTCACCTCGTGTAAACCTGGAAGTTAAATGATGTGGTTGTATTGAAAAGGAAAGTTGCATTTCTGAATCGCACAAACTCTTCCGAACGACCATTTATTGCTTTCTATAAAGATTTTCTTTTAGTGATGTCAAATTCAATTCTTCGATACCTCGATGGCCTCGATTATTATTGATATCGAAAGAGTCGAGAGTCGATCCTAATATTATGATTTTCAATATTTCGATTCTTAGTTCCCAATGAAAGTATTGGCAACGAAGCCAAACGGCCAAATTCAGAATGAGTAATAATAGGCTAGCTCTCATATTAGTGTATTTTCTGTTAGTGACTATATATTTTGGTTGAATTTAGTACCCTATTTGTGAATTTGAAAGACTTGTGTTCTCAAAAATTGTTTACTATACATTTTTAAATTTATTTATAAATGTTTGAGTCAGTGATGTCTAGGTAAAAATAAATGCCTACCATTGTAATTCCTAATTATTTTCTTAATCGTGCTACTACATGCTACAATTTACTAATCATTAATTATCAATAATATATGATGATGATGATAATAATAATTAAGATATTTAATAATATGGTTTAATACTTGATAAAATGGATAATTTTCTTTGTTAAAATTAAAAATGATTTTTTTATGACTATTGACTTTTTTAGTGTTTTTTTTGCTATGCTATGAAGTTGAATAAATATTTTTTTACATGAGGTCGGAAGCTTGGAAAAATAACGAAATAAGAAATTTTCAAGATACCAGAATTCGAACCCAATTCTCCTCATCATCAGCATCCCAATCTATTGTGAGAGTTACGCCTTAAACAAATCGTCCACCTGAAAGGGTAGTTTCCAATTATTTATCTAAGAAAGAGTTATAAAAGACGCATGAGAATTTAATGTATATCTTTAGGTGTACCAATAGTATTTAATTAGAGGTGTGTTTAGCATAGAATGTATCCACCTTGACAGATAAAATTAACCTTTTATCACTATAACAATGTGCATCAGTAGTCACGTGACTGAGGATGTCAGGCTCGCATGAGACTGGATTTCCAACAACACGGAGGTTTTGTCACCACATATTATTCATCGTTTAGTTTTACCAGCCCCTCTACACACTAGTGCGGGTGCACTTTCTTTAAACTAGCTTCCTTAATCCTGACCCATAAATTAATCCTTAAAGGACGTTTCCTGTCTGTGACGACAAGAAAAGTCGAGATAGGATTTCTAATAATAGTGTATTCATGTTTTATTTAGAAAGTTAAAAAACATAGCATTTAAACAAAAACCACAAGTTCTTGAATAATTCTAAAAATTAGCTTGTTAAAGTAGTTTATTTGCTAACTTTTTTAATCGACTACAACTCAGGCTATTTGACTTATTCATGAAAATGCCCTGTAAGATACTTTCTGATGAGATGTAGATTAAAAAAGTTCGTGGAAGCATTTGTATATCTAGAATAGGAAACAAGAAATATATGATTTTGAAATGTAAGACAATCCCATCCAGGTGCAGATAGTAGGTTGAGTGTGTATACTCGTCAGTGGAAGAGCGAAAAGGTTTTCAACCCATAGGCAGAATTTCCTCGTAGGATAAATTACTGCTTTTCATCCCTCTATTTCTAGTGCGTAGATCAATGTTCAAGTGTGATAATGTTTAAGATTCTTCAGTGCGTCAAGTTAAGATGCAGCCCACTTCGCAAAATTACTTCGAAATCAACAAGAAGTCAGCTTTGTATTTAAATGTATATAAATATATTCGATACTATAGATCCCTTTAGCTATGCTTGAAATTATTCTTACTTCGGAGATGGGACTAAAGCAGGAAGAGACTTCACTATTGGCTTTCGAACCATTTTATTTTGCTTGCCCTATTGTGGATGTTTCCCACCCCTACGGTGGGATCTTCAGCTGCCCCCCCCCTTCCCATTACCCGCTCACATTCACTAACCTCACTGCACTTCATCAATTGCTCATTTGATGGATGTCCTGGATACAACCACTTTCACTATCGTGACTTCACTTCTGATGATAATAGACCTTACCTTGTCCCCACTTCCAGAAATGGCAGTAAACCTTGTATTATCCTCACTTCTGGTGATGACAATAGACCTAGTACTATCCTCACTCCCGGTGATGAAAATAGACCTAGTACTATCCTCACTCCCGGTGATGAAAATAGACCTAGTACTATCCTCACTCCCGGTGATGAAAATAGACCTACTACTATCCTCACTCCCGGTGTTGACAATAGACCTAGTATCATTATCACTCCCTGTGATGACAATAGACCTAGTACTATCCTCACTCCCTGTGATGAAAATAGACCTAGTACTATCCTCACTCCCGGTGATGAAAATAGACCTAGTACTATCCTCACTTCCAGTGATGACAGTATATATTGTATTATCCTCACTTCCAGTATGGACAGTATATCTTGTATTATCCTTATTTCCAGTATGGACAGTATATCTTGTATTATCTTCACTTCCAGTATGGACAGTATATCTTGTATTATTCTCACTTACAATGTTGACAATAGAAACTACCTTGTCCTCACTTCCGGTGATGGCAATAGTCCTTGAATTGTACTACTTTTTCTTACTCTCCCTTTTAGCCTGAAACTAGATTTTATAAAAATGCTCTATCTTTATATATAATTTAAAAGTAAACGTTAAAGCTCAATAATATGAACTCTTATCATCACAAAACAAAAATACATTCTAGTTTCCTTTAAGTTCTAGTATAACTTGTTCAGTGTTCATAATGAACTCTTGACCAACTAAAGACTTAATATCGGTACACACGACACAATTTCTTGTACTAAACTTGCTAGAGTAAATAGGAAACATCTTGATCGCATTGATTGCACACGAGCTTTACTCAGAGACTGTTACTATGTCACATACGATTGCAAACAATATTTTTGAGCAATACAATGGCATATTTATGCATTTTTATAGTAAAATAATCAATAAGTTTTTAAAGTAGTATTTAATATAAATATACAACTTGTTATTCCTGAAGCCTGTGGATATAGATAGGTCAATTTATAATAGTATTGGTTTCTTTATAAATAGTCGAAGACCTATATCCAGTTAACTCCCAACTATCCGCGGTAATGGAGGGGACGAATACCGCGGATAACGCAAACCCGCGGATAGTAATCAGAATATTTAGTAAAACAAGAGATTGTAGCACATTAATTACAAACTCGTACCTACCTATCGTGATTGCTTTTATGAACACATAATTATATTTAACGCCCTCAGATAATAAAAAAAACACGCTTTAAATCAATGTACAGTATAGTCAAAATGAACACATCCCTTAATTATTTTGTATTCTTCTTCTTCTTAATTGCAGCCTCTTTCTTTTTCCTTATCCCGCTATGTATTTTCCATAGCAGCAGCTTGTCCGATAAGAGCGGGCCATCTTCCTGTTCCAGATAATTAAGCAGGTACAACCCCGAAAGGCCTCCTCCCCTTTGCATACACTTGTCTCTGTTGCCATTATCTCTTCCTTGGGGATTTACTGAGTACAAAAATCGGTAGCCCTGTATTCTCCATCAACGCGGTGTTTTTTTCAAAAACGTATCCCCTGTTGTTGGCGATGCCGCGGTTAAGCCGCAAAGCGGATAATCCACCCGCCTTATACTGTATTTGGAATTCAATTTTCTAGCATTTTAATTTATATATTTTTTATTAATCATTCATTGAAATAATGTAAACGCCTATAAACAAGTTTATCTAATTTTATAAACCTAGATGTTGTAGAGTAAAAAGCGTATAACCCGAACGGGTAGTAAGACGCGGTGCTAAATATTATTATTATTGTAGAGTAAAATGTCCGATACAGGCTGTACTATATTTTTTACAAGGTATACTACAAGATACTGTATACAATGAGTTGTGTAAAGCAAATCTTGTACAATTTTTGGATGTTCACACAGAACAATTTTGTGGCCACAGCATTCTGTACAATAATATATATTATAAGATAAATCGTAGTTTCTAATAGGTTAAAAGCTTTCGGCTATGAACAGCTGTTGTAGTAACAAGTTTACAATTTTAAAACTGAAATAGCTTCCAATAATTAATTATATACTGTACATAGACGAGAGATGTAAAGCTATATGTGATAAACTTTCCTTTTCCGGGAAAATTTCCCAACTGTTTGAATGGAACGAATGCAATCAATACAGCCCAAGTGCTAAAGATTGCACTTAAGTTTAGCTATCTTGAAAGCAATGACACCAGAAACATTAACAAATGTGTTACAATAACAGCAATAACAGCGTTCCCAGGATTTCTTTCCCAAAAGCGCGTGTCAATTAAATATACAATATGACCGGTAGATTTTTCAATGATAACATTTTCTGGTAAATATCTCTAATAATTGAATCACAGGGGATGTTTCCTTAAAAGTGTTGATTATGCTATTAAAGTATTAACATGTTCCATGGAAAACCAGGGGATTCCAACGATAGTTACACATTCAACCACCAAGCGCTACGTGATTGTGAGAAGAAAAATGGAATCGTTGTTATATCCTAATTGTAATTCGATGCGTAACGAGGTTCTGTTTTAACTCGACCGTTTTGCATTTATTTGTATGTCTGGATCTATACTATGTGATAACTGTCAAATTCGTGAACCAATTTTAACGAATTTTGGTGAGGATATTGTTTGATCCCAAACTGAACAACATATATAAATTTTTTATATCTGGCTATTAATTTCAATATGGCTTCCACTCAAATGAGTTTTTAGTTTCATAGCTCGTATCAAGTTATTTGTAGTTCAAATCAATCAATCGAGTACTTTGAGCTTTATTTTTTTTTAATTGTGACATGTATGGTGAGACTTACGTCTTAAGCCATGTGAGCCACGGTAATCCCCTATAAATGTAATGTGATATTGGCTATAGTTCCAAGAACTACTAGTATGACTGTAGTAACGATAATAACACGGGAGGAGCGAGGTCTACTGTTCACAGAACTACTAGTAAAATCTGTAGTAACGATAATAACATGGAGGGAGCGAGGTCTACTGTTCACAGAACTACTAGTAAGACTGTAGTAACGATAATAACACGGAAGGAGCGAGGTCTACTGTTCAGAGAACTATTGTATAGGTGGAAAATATGATTGAAAAAGTTTTAAGGAATATCTTCAAATTCCCATCTGCCGTCAATAATGACCGCTAAGGGAAGTTGTACGCTTGAGGATCCTTGTGTTGGCAGCGACTGTACAGTACTGCCAGGACCGCATTGTCGGCTCGACACCCTGCAGGGCCTTTCAGGAGCCCTCCGAAGTCGCCGTTGAATGGCGGGGTCATGGTTCCTCCACTACTGTACCCATCCTCAAGGCGTCAAGAGTCAACAGCTGCTCATGGACCAACTAAAACACTTTCCTCGGTAACAGCAGGGTTGCCTTTGTGTGTGATTTTCAAACAGGAGGCCGCAGTTCACTCCTGGCCTGCTGCACTGCAAATATATTTAACTAAAACTCAGCTCCTTAATATTTGAATAAAAACCCAGATTCTATGTTCACATATCAGTCTTTTAAAATATGCTATCGTCTCGATTATCTGGAGTTGCACAAATATCGAGAAACACGGATACTTTAATTTATTAAAAAAAAGCTAATTTACTACCATGTGCCAAATCAACACTTCATAAAAAGAACAGGAACCCGTATCGGTGGATACATGCAATAGATGTCAGACTCATTTAGTCTGGTTTGATGGTGGCGAGCAGGTCGTGGTTTGAGTCCTGACTGGGTGTACTGAGAGTATTTAAAAAAAAATATTTATCACGCTTTATACATTCAAACTAGAGTACATTTAATTTAAATTCCACCTTCTTAACCCTTATGCCTTCAAGTTAATCAGCAACCCTTCGGAATTTAGCAATTTTCTTGGAAGCCTAGTTTACACGTAAGCGAAAAATATTGAAATTGGGAACCATTTCCAGGATGAAAATATGGAAAAGCCGCATACTGGATGACCCACACACTAATAATCAGGAGTTTAGCAAATGAAAATTAAACATATAAAACTAGAAATAAGCTATGGTTCAATTTGTTATATTGTTCTAGAAGCGATCTATAGAATTATTCATATATTAACACAAAAGGGTTGAAGTAGATTAATTTCATAAATGCAGTCCAGTTTTCATAAGAACCTCCATACGTGTTGTCTTATTATCTGGCCCCGTCACTTTTTATAAATACTATCAAATACCTATAAAATAACATTAATATTATGGTAAAATTGTATCAATTTTGGCTGCACACACACACACACACACACACACACACACACACACACACACACACACACACACACACAGAGGGTATTGTGGATATCGAGAAATCAAATTTGACATCCTTTATTTATGTGTGTATATGTCTATGTATATAGGCTATGTACACATAAATAAAGTATGTCAAATTTTATTTCTCAATACCCTCAAGACCCTCGACTATTACTGGTATCTATAGAATCGAAAATAAGTCTTAATATTGGTGATTTTCGATACCTCGAGTCTTTGCTCGCTAGTCCTAAGAAATGAATGTTCTGGTATCCAAACAAAGTGGCGACATTAAGAATTGGGTTATTTCCCGTGGTTAGTTACTAAAATTAGTTTTACCATTATTACCGATGAATTTTAAATGCACTCAACATGAGTTTTGTGTTCTAGTGAGCTTGCACCAATCCAACATGGCCATACATAGTTTTTGCTATTTACAAATTTTAGTTGTTGTTTTACAAACAAATTAATCAAGATAAAGAATCTAAATCAAAAATTGGAAATGAGAAAAATAAGAATCTTGATATCTCTAATTTAATACATATTATAGTGTCCTTGAAGGAATCTTAAGGTATAAATGGAGAAGGAGAGGGCATCCTAATACTGCTTTTACAACATTATAAATACGCTATAGTTTATATTGAGCTTTATTTGCTTAACACTTCAGAACACATTTTAAAATATGAAATAAACTAAGGAGCGTGATATTACAATAATAGATAAGACTTGGATGTATAAATGGTTGGATTTAAGAGATAAAGATGATCAAAATACAGAATTATTACCTTGAAATAATATAGGATTAGATAATGACATTTTTAACTAATATATTTTTGTTTTATTCTCACATATGTTTCTTTATCCATTATAATGTGTTTTTGTCCATTTTATTGTGTATATTTACAGGTATATTCATTCGTTATTTATTAAATTCTTATTGCTAATAATCCTATTTGGAGCATCTTATATCCATTAAATCTAAACACAATATTAAGATTACCACAGTCACGTTTATACTATAGCTATTGTAAATATTTCATGTTATTTATTGTGTACTTTGACAGGTAAGTTCTGTCATTAACTAATCTATACAATATTTTGTCAAGCTATTAATTATATATTTTGATCATCTATATCCATTAAATCTAACAATTATATATCCAAGTCTTATATATTATTATTACTATTATTTTATTTGTTTAGTCCCTGTTCAGTTCAACATACTATGTTATAGCCACTTCATAATTTTAAAACCATTATAGGACCAATACGTTATTTATATTAAAAAAAAATTATACTCAAATAACTCATTATTTATAGTAAGATTATCTTATAATATCAAACATATATTATATATATTATATTTTATATGCTCTATTAAATTATATATTTTAGTTTTTATTCGTCACAAATAAAAGTTGTATTGTTTATATAGTTTCTTAAATTTATTTTCATCGTGCCTACTAGCCTTTTAGGCTAGACGCATGCATATTAAATACACTAAGAAGATATGGATTAGGAAGCTATAATGTAAGAAAAATGTCCCCTCATTTGCGTGAGGGGAGTGTGGCAAAAAAATTAGAAGAAAAAACCTCAATATTCATCGATTGCGACTCGAACCGTTACCTTCCTTTCACCAGAAAAACTAGAATAAATGAGCTTGAAATTTAGACCACATGCCCAACTATGCAGGTTAAGTTAATGTTATGTATCCACCCAGTAGCCTGACAGTTTTGGGGATACCATTTCTTCAATATGAGTTTATTTTTATCTTAATGTCAATTAGAATAGAATATGTAGTGAAAAAATATAAATTCTTAACTAGTATTGATGTTTTCCTATTATACCTATATTCTTTTATTTGATATTTTTGTTACTATACTTTCGTTTATACGAGAACGTACACTCTGGTTTCAGATCAATTTTGAAACAAATAATAATTGGTTTATGACTTATTTTTTCTATTATACTCTATATTTTCTTAAATTATTAATAGGTGCTATGAATTGTACATTCCTCCTTTCAGTGAACTTAAAACGCCAATGCGCCCTGTCCTCTATCTCTTCCTTGAGATCCCATAATTTTCTTCCTTACTTCAAGTTATCTAACATTTGAATCCTCCTTATTCCTAAAGCTCCTCTTTCCCTAAATCTTTTTTTACTTCTATGGCGTCGTGCAGAAGAAAGTTCCTCCGAAAGATGTGTCCAATCAAATTAGCTTGGTACTGAAGAATCAAATACTAAATGGTTCACGTATTCATTTACCATCCAGGTAGAGGTTTGCAATCAGCCTTCTGCCCCCTCAGTTGATGCCAATCTTCGTTAGTATTTCCATCGGTTACTTTCCCTTCACTCTATCTAACGCCTTTTGCCAGGCTATGAAACCAATGTAGACTTCTTCATTGACTTCCAGCATTCTTTCTGAAATTATTTTCAGAATTTCAATGACATCCCTGGTTCCTTTACATTTTCTGAAAACAAAATAGTATTCTTTCATCACTCTCTCTATTTTGTGTTCCAGTTGCCTGTTGCGTATTCTTGCCGGGATATTCCCCACATGAGAGATGAGTCTGATGGGCGTGTGGTAACTGAATTTCTTGGCTTGTTTATTCTTCTTTATATCCACCATGGTTACGTCTAGAAAGTCCTTGGTGATTATCCTATTTCGTATAACCTATTTATAAATTTTGTCAAACCCAGTAATCTGTTATTTTCCAGTTCCTTCAGAAGGTCAGCTGGTATGCCATCATCTCCCACAGCTTTCCTTTTTCACATTTCCTTTATGGCTCTTTTCACTTCACTCTTTAAACTACTGGGTCCCTTTTTGTCTTCCTCTACCTCGTGTTCTTCTTCAATTTTCCAGGTTCCCGGACTAATTTTCCTTGCCGTACAATTTTCATATATATCTTTCCCAAATCGTAAGAAGCTTATTTTAATCCATCACCATCTTACCCCTGGGGTTTTCCATTCTTATTGTTTGCACCCATTTGTCTTAATTAATTCCCACTTCTTTTTCTTTCTAGTACATGAGGTCATACTTTCCTTTTCTTTGAAGTTCAATAATTTAATCACATGTCTTACATGTATATTCTTTCCTCGTTTTGTCTGTTTCTCTCCTTAAGCCGTTGTTTAATCTAATATATTTTTCTTTGTTGACTTTTTTCCATTTCCTTCTTTCTTCCTTTTTCTGAAGAATTTCTGTTGCTATCCAGCCAGGGCTTTCTTACAGTCCTCTTCCCTTTTCTGACGTTGTCATTAGCCCCTTTAAAATTTTCTTAATATTATTCTACTTTTCTTGCGTTCTTATAATATTTTCTGTCACCTCAATTAAATCTCGTTCTAGAGAATTTTTCCCATTGTTACTACCGATTCTTAATTTTTCCAAGTCCCACCTTGGTGTCTTCTTGCTCATCTTCCTAATCCTTTTCAGTATTGTTTCAATGAACGCCACCAGCAGGTTGTGGTCCTAATATAAGTCGGCACCAGGAAATGTCTTCACATCCTTCACTCCATTCCTTAATCGTTGTTTGACAAGGCTGTAGTCTAGTTGGTACCTGCTGGTGTCTCCTGGGCTCTTCCATGTGTTTAGTTTTGTCTTCCGTTTCTTGAACCACGTGTTTGTCATCACCCGATCACTCCACTGGCAGAATAAACCCCTTACAATGATGTTCATTTTCTCTCTTCCTTTATATTGACTAATTACTTCAATTTCGTGGTATATTTCTTCCGCCTCGACTTTAATAGTCTGCTTAAAAATTCCTGCTATTTTCTTTAGCCCTAAATTATAGGTTTGCAATTAGATTGCTATTATTTTTAGTGATAAAATATACTGAAAAAAAAAATTGTGTTTCAGATTGTATTTTTTTTCACTAAATATGTACAAACAATCAAAGCACATTGAAAATAAATGGTACGATACAATCATACACATCGAATACCAAATTAAAGCTTGGAACAAATAATTAGAAATAGGTTATTTTTAAACTACCCTTAAATTATATATGCATTTATGTATAATTGTATACATACATGTAAAAAATTTAAAAATAAAAATGTATTCTAATTTATTATGAATAATTATTTCTAGATTTTGAACACATACATTTTAAACAAAGTACGTAGTTAAAGCGATTTTTGAAATATTTGAAATTTTAAAAAATCACGTAAAAAAGTTAGCCCTTAGCAAGTTTCAATCAAAAACCAAGTATGCAGTGTTATTTGTCATGTAAAACACTTCCTAGATATCAGTTTTAAACAAAATATTTAGAACAATTTTTCAAAAAGTTTGAATTAAAAAATACCACTTGTTTATAAACTATCCTTAATTTGAGGTCTAGAATAGAAATAAAAAGTATAAAAATTGCCCTAAAACACATGAATAAACACGTGTGTGTTATATAACATTGATATTACCTAAATGTTACTAGACACTGATACCGACGTCACAGATTGGTGGGACCAGCAAAGAGATAAAGATGCTGCAGATGCAATTTATAAAGACTCGGCTAAAGTTTGTTAGAAGAATCGTTTGAGAGAAGAATCAGAAACTGAAGGGTGAGAAAGAGGGAAAGGAAGGGGCACATGGGAGCCATGTTTGGAGGCTAACTGCCCCTAGGGGACGCATTACACACAAAGTTTGAAAACTGCGCCGTGTCGCGCGCCACTTGTAACTTTTAGTCCTGGTTTGAGGGTTGAGGGGGAAAGGGGAGAGATCCTAAAGTACCTGTTCCTACTGAGCATCTTGTTGGGAGGGTTGAGAGGGGGAACATGAGATTTATAACCTGTTTCTATTATCACCTATTTGTTCTTTTAAGAGGATTGTACCCAGGAGACATTGAGATAATTGTAAGTTTTGCTTGTATGAGACATATGTTTCTTTCTAGAGCAGCGTTTGCTTAAATCAGCGCTCTTTATAAGTGACTCTAATTTATCTAGAGTTAAGACACTATTGTAAAGATGTATGGGATATTTAAAATAAAGTAATCATACATACAAACAAAAATTTGTTAAAGTGTATCATATTTCTTATGTAATTTAATTATAAGCACTGTAATCGATTATAGAAGTTTTATTCATGCATTTAACTTTAAATTTATAAATACACAGATTATACCATAACAATACTTACAGTTTTTTTAGGTAGGTTAGTATTAAAATAAACCCATCGTAGATAGGCCTAGAAACTAGTATATATAAAATTCTAACTGTTAAACAGGTAAAACTATTTCTTCGCAAGTGTTTACTGTTAACTTAAATCCAATATAACACCATAACTGAACGGAGTGGCTATCATCATCATCATGAACAGCTCCCAGGCGCTGACTGGGTCTGCTTGGAACACAAGTCTCTCCACCACCTCCTTTCATCCAACACCTCTCTCTCTCCCCCTTGGCCTAGTCCTCTCTCTCTCCCCCTTGGCCTAGTCCTCTCCTCTCTCCACCTTGGCCTGGTCCTCTCCTCTCTCCTCCACACTCCTCCTTACTCCCTTCAGTCATCTGTCCCCTAGTCTTCCTCTCGGCCTCCTACCCCCCTCCATATCCAACATCCTCCTGGTCATCCTTTCTCTCTCCCCCTTGGCCTGGTTCTCTCATCTCTACTCCAAACTCCTCCTTACTCCCTTCAGTCATCTGTCCCCTAGTCTTCCTCTCGGCCTCCTACCCCCCTCCATATCCAACATCCTCCTGGTCATCCTCTCTCTCTCTCTACACCTTGGCCCAGTCCTCTCCTCTCTACTCCACACTCCTCCTTACTCCCTTCAGTCATCTGTCCCTTGGTCTTCCTCTCGGCCTCCTACCCCCCTCCATATCCAACATCCTCCTGGTCATCCTCTCTCTCTCTCTACACCTTGGCCCAGTCCTCTCCTCTCTACTCCACACTCCTCCTTACTCCCTTCAGTCATCTGTCCCTTGGTCTTCCTCTCGGCCTCCTACCCCCCTCCATATCCAACATCCTCCTGGTCATCCTTTCTCTCTCTCTACACCTTGGCCTAGTCCTCTCCTCTCTACTCCACATTCCTCCTTACTCCCTTCAGTCATCTGTCCCTTGGTCTTCCTCTCGGCCTCCTACCCCCCTCCATATCCAACATCCTCCTGGTCATCCTTTCTCTCTCCATTCTTCTCACATGGCTATACCACCTTAGTCGTGCCTTCTCTATCCTGTCCTGGACTGGCTCTTTCTTTGCTATAATTTCTCATTTCTCATCCTGTACAATTTTGTCAAACTATTGCGGCTTCTCAGAAATCTCTTTTCACTCACCTAAATTCTGCTTTTATCTTATTCCTTCATTACTCACATTTATCCAACGTACCTCAGTATTGGTAAGTATGGCTATATTTTCGACAAATGAAACATAATCTCTTACTCATCATGGAAATATTCTTGTTTGGAAGTGAGAACATGAAATATCTATGAGTTTAGGGTAATTTACATGTAACCAACATGTTATAACCATAATTACTTACATCCGCACAGATGAGCCCACAGACTAGGCGTCCAGCTTCTATATACTGATTGACTGAGAGATCAGGGCTCAAATCCCGGTCCATACTACTGAAGGTGTAGTGTTATGTTTCTTAAGCAACATCCAACACTCGCTCAACGAAATTTCAAATAGGCCTACATATATCCTAAAATGCTGACTTCCTCATCCCTGCTCTATCAGAGTGATTGCATGAGGACAGCCCGGATGGGTGGTAAGATGTTAAGTAAAATAAAATAAAATACACGTTGCACCGTACAAACTTATCCGCTCATTATCTAAAACTGGAGACATTTAATTGAAAATTGTAGGGCATGTAAAAACTAAATACTATACATTTCTGCAGAAAAATAATGGAAAAGATTACATCAAATTCTACCAAGGAGCATAAATAATATAGTATACACTGTTACATAAACAGAATGGAAAACATAGCCTCCTAGTTCACCAAAAAGCATAACAATCAACTCTTACATGTCCCAGGCTTACATTTAGAAATATATCAGCTTATATATAGCTCGTAAACTAAAGGTTTTGTATAAATATATTTCATATAATTTTTTTTTTTTAATACTACAACTCCATGTATACATACGCTATTTAGTATCTCAAAGAGTTGTGGGGATATAATAAAAGTACCCTCTAACTCATTTTATTGGAAATAAAAGATTCGCACTTTTGTTTGTCACGTCAAACAGTGTCCAAATATGAATTTATTGATCACAATCGTTGGAACGTAATTTGTTAAATAACTATTTTCTCTTTAAAGTATACTAGCCTTAATTTTATAGATAGATCTTTAAATTTTAAAAACCTCATGAGCCGAACTTGATGAAAACCATAGATAACGAGTTTTATCCCAAGCAGTAAAGTGAATTCGGCTCTAGGCTGAGATACATACAGACAAACAGACAGACAGACGACATCTCAAAAAACAAATTTTTCTGTTCGTGGGATTCATAAAACTTCCATATCCGTCGATAATTCGAATTAGATTTTTTTTTTACGATCACAAAAGTTTATTTCTGTGAGGAGTCGCAGAAAAGTAAAATATTAGTTTTACCTACCCGTTTTAAAATACCAGTCATACATGAATAAATTACAGAAATATATTCATTCTTAATGACTGTGATATATTCATACTTATCCACCCCTGTGATGCAGATAGTCCCGTGTAGCACCAGGGAAGATGGTATTCAAGGTAATTGCGGAGATTTGTCTCACTCCTTGCGCCTCGTAATACCACCCCCAACACTCCGGTACACCGCGGGTAGGCGAGCGACGAAAGCAAATTAGAGTGTGCCTTGAAGTTACACCTGGTGTCCCTGGATATGCGATAGCTGCAACACGCAGCACCAAAAAACAAGGGGTTTTAGTATACTTGTAACAGTGATTACTGTAGTTACTGTAATAGGACCGAAGAAACTATATACAGGTCTTAAAATATTATTAATTTGGTATTTTAATTTCTAGTTTTAAAATGATGGTTATTAATGGCTTAATCTAAGAGGTAGGGATGAAAAAGTTTTTTTTTATTGGATCTGAAGTTACATTGGAAGTGAAAGATAATGTGAAACCAATAGTTTACTTTTTCACGAAGTCTTACTACCCGTTAGGGTGATACGCGTATTATGTACAAATTACCGTATTGTATTAAATAGGTGACCTGGTGGTCTAGGGGTAAGGTGTCAGACTTCTGTGCTGGCGGCCGGGGTTCAATCCCAGGTCCCGGCACAGATTTATCTGATTACCAAACCTTTCCTTCACCTCTGACAAGACATCTTGTGAATGTGGGGAATGCCAGGCCTCCACCGTGGTTCGGATTCCACGTTAAAATGTAGGTCCACCATTTCATCTCACAATCACCCTACCATTACACATTAGCGTAAGTGCGTATAACCTGAACGGGTAGTAAGACGCGTGCTAATAATAATAATAATAATAATAATGTATTAAATATGAGGAAGGTTAATTTAGAGAAGGTTTACCTGTATTGGCGTTGAGGAAGAGTGAAAAATAATCTATGAAAAACCACCATCAGTAAACCCTACCGGGATTAGAACCCCAGTCTCCCCATTATTGGCAATTTAGTTTGTTGTTGTAGTGACGCTTTAGAGCATGTGGCCACTGAAGTGGGTAGCAACAGTAATAAACCACCGCAATTCACTCACTCTGGAGTCAAGCCTTGAGACAATGGACCTCAGCTTCCGCTTTGGGTGGTAATGTTAATAATTAAATCGACCAAAAATAATTAGTTACTTACCTCCCTCTGGAGTTTAGAAGTTTTAGGAGATAGACACTAAATGGCCCTTTGTCATGGTTGACATATAGGTCTGGGCTAGAAACCCGGTAGAGTGTACTAGGAATAGTTCTACCATCCTCTCGTACCACTAATATGGGCACATTTATTCTAAGATGCCCTCCCCACCACAACCCCTAAAGTAAAGTCGCTAATAAATAAATACCATCCCTTGTGGTGAACGTAATCAATACTAAAACAAAACTTGAAGGTGGGCCTGTGTAGCCACAAAAGAAGATTTTAGTCAAAATAAATTTCGTTAAGGTAGTTGCCTACCGGAGCACGGGAATGCGGTGCTGACGTCTGACGTCATCTTATTTAAGATTTGACTTAATATTTCAAATATATATTACACGCTGAAATGGAGGCGAAGGGCCCATATAGAATTGAAATATTTTATATATATATTTTTAAATATCAATAATATCCAAAGATTTTTCCGTGAAACCCGCCTCGGTGGCGTAGTTGGCTAACGCGCTAATCGTGTTGAGCTCTACTGCTCAGGACGGGGAAATCGAGGTTCAAATCTCGGTCGGGTGAACTGGGGGGGGGGTTGGTTTTCCACTCTCCCTCTATGCAAATGCGGGTTCACTTCCTCTAATTCAACCTTCCTAATTCCTAATCCATTAGCGTGATTAGTACTTAAAAAGCGTATAACCAAAACGGGTAGTAAGACGTGGTGCTAAATAATAAATAAATAAATAAATAAATTTTCCGTGAAATGTGGCAGCTGTTAGATCAAAGTATAATTCTAAAACATGGAGATAGCATTCATCCTCAAATAAAGATATTATATAATAGTCATAATAAACCATTTTAAAATAAATGAGGATTGCTTAAGTGGTTTTCAAGCTTCAACATTGCCATTCTCAGAAGATATAAGGCAATATAATGATATTTATATGCAAATAAGCAGTACCCTTAAGTGATCTTGTCTTAGAAATTTGCCCTCGAACTTATTAAAGTTCATGACTTGATTACCGTTGTGGATGGGAATAAAATTAATTTAATTTTCTCACGATAAGAAAATCAGTCGATGGACGCAAAACTTGAAGGAATTTGATTATGTCATTTCTTTCGTTACACAGTGCGCAGCCGTTATATTTTAATACGAAGACATCAAAATATAAATATTTTTTAAATAAGTAGAGTGATGACCTTAAATTGGATTTTAATATTAATTTTAATGGTTTATTTATTATCTAAAGTTCCAAAATATGACCTAATTTTTTAACAACTTAGTTTTTCTTCCATATGGCATTGTGTATGTAGTGCACAGGCTTATATACTGGGTGACGTCACACGCTCAGCCAATCGGATGCATTTCTCCATCTGGCGCTACCTTCTTTTATCTTTACATTGGATGGACGTACTGTATAGTAAAACCCACAATAAACATAGCTTCATCTAAGAATTTAAAATTTACAGTATTCATTAGTAATGCATTAATTCACAAAAAAATAATTATTTATGAGCTGTTGCTTTAGGATCAACTTTGATAGGTGTATATTACAGCTGGATATCTAATATAAATATTTATTTCACTAAGTTTATGTTCAAAAAGTTTCAGAGGTGTTTATTCTAGTGCCTTCTCAGGTGCTAGCGACCCTCTTTGACTTAGGAGTCTGTAAAGAATATAAAAAACCTCATGATCGTATTTTGGTTCCCATTGTCGAGATTAAAAACCTAGTCCACACGTGGTAGCTATATTGAACGCATGATATATTTTGAAAACGTTGTAAAAAGTGTTCCTCGGTCACGTGTGTTTTCCTGCTCGGACAGGGCAGTTGACGTGAAGTTTGAGAGTTTCCACGTGTCGAGACACGTGGCTCGCGACGGTGCAAGGGGAGAGGTAATATTGCTGAGTGATTGCTACGTATTAATCACGTCGCCGGGTTTGATTGGATCGAGTTACCCGACACGCCCCCCCCCCCACACCACGCCACGTGTCCCCCTCCTACCCCCACGTGGCACAAACTTGTGCGGCGACTCCGGGGGATTAAATAATCATGGAATAATAATGAGGGGATTGTGCTAAATAGTTTACAACATTGCAAAGAATTAATAATAGATTTACATTATAGTAATATTTATTTCTGTCATACTAAAACGTAATTAGATGAGTTTTGAGTTCTTAAGGTCATTCGACAGTAACCAAATGGATTTAACAACTTTGATAGTTAATTAATAATAGATTAGCATATAAGAGCAAGTTCGCCCCCTTATAACTCATGAACTATAATAATTTGAACTCAGTGAATCACTCTTTTTAAGTGTATAATTATAAAGAGTGATTCACTGAGTTTAAATTATTATAGTTCATGAGTTATAAGGGGTCGAACTTGGTCTTATATTCTAATTTATTATTAATGATAAATACTATTAATAATCACCTCAAATATATATTTTTCAATCTATTAATCTCATATTATTTCTAATTATACTAAATTTCAGCTCCATACATTATTTATATTAACAATGGTACGTAAAACGCATAGAATAGCAAATTTGGACCCTTATAACTCGTCGACTGCAATGATTTGAAACCAAGTTTTGAATTATATACTTGCTAAAATTGAAAACTATCAAGGTTGATGGTCGAATGACCTCAGTGTTAGTCGCTTCCTACAATAGGTCAGTATACCACTCATCAGGGATGTGAGTGTTCACTCTCCTCAGTAATGTCAGTGTTCACTCTCCTCAGTGATGTCTGTGTACACTTTCCTCTGTGATGTCAGTGTCCACTTTCACCAGATGTCAGTGTCCCCTCTCCTCAGTGATGTCTGTGTACACTTTCCTGTGTGATGTCAGTGTCCACTTTCCTCTGTGATGTCAGTGTCCACTTTCCTCAGTGATGTCTGTGTCCACTCTCCTTAGTGATGCCAGTGTCCACTTTCTTCAGATGTCAGTGTCCCCTCTCCCTAGTGATGTCTGTGTACACTTTCCTCTGTGATGTCAGTGTCCACTCTCCTCAGTGATGTCTGTGTCCACTCTCCCCAGTGATGTCTGTGTCCACTCTCCCTAGTGATGTCTGTGTACACTTTCCTGTGTGATGTCAGTGTCCACTTTCCCTAGATGTCAGTGTCCCCTCTCCTTAGTGATGTCAATGTCCACTCTCCTCAGTGATGTCTGTGTACACTTTCCTGTGTGATGTCAGTGTCCACTTTCCTCAGTGATGTCAATGTCCACTCTCCTCAGTGATGTCTGTGTCCACTTTCCTCAGATGTCAGTGTCCCCTCTCCTTAGTGATGTCAATGTCCACTCTCCTCAGTGATGTCTGTGTACACTTTCCTCTGTGATGTCAGTGTCCACTTTCCTCAGTGATGTCAATGTCCACTCTCCTCAGTGATGTCTGTGTCCACTTTCCTCAGTGATGTCAGTGTCCACTTTCCTCAGATGTCAGTGTCCCCTCTCCTTAGTGATGTCAGTGTCCACTTTCCTCAGATGTCAGTGTCCCCTCTCCTTAGTGATGTCAGTGTCCACTCTCCTCAGTGATGTCTGTGTACACTTTCCTCTGTGATGTCAGTGTCCACTTTCCTCAGTGATGTCAATGTCCACTCTCCTCAGTGATGTCTGTGTCCACTTTCCTCAGTGATGTCAGTGTCCACTTTCCTCAGATGTCAGTGTCCCCTCTCCTTAGTGATGTCAGTGTCCACTCTCCTCAGTGATGTCTGTGTACACTTTCCTCTGTGATGTCAGTGTCCACTTTCCTCAGTGATGTCAATGTCCACTCTCCTCAGTGATGTCTGTGTCCACTTTCCTCAGTGATGTCAGTGTCCACTTTCCTCAGATGTCAGTGTCCCCTCTCCTTAGTGATGTCAGTGTCCACTCTCCTCAGTGATGTCTGTGTACACTTTCCTCTGTGATGTCAGTGTCCACTTTCCTCAGTGATGTCAATGTCCACTCTCCTCAGTGATGTCTGTGTCCACTTTCCTCAGTGATGTCAGTGTCCACTTTCCTCAGATGTCAGTGTCCCCTCTCCTTAGTGATGTCAGTGTCCACTTTCCTCAGATGTCAGTGTCCCCTCTCCTTAGTGATGTCAGTGTCCACTTTCCTCAGATGTCAGTGTCCCCTCTCCTTAGTGATGTCAGTGTCCACTTTCCTCAGATGTCAGTGTCCCCTCTCCTTAGTGATGTCAGTGTCCACTTTCCTCAGATGTCAGTGTCCCCTCTCCTTAGTGATGTCAGTGTCCACTTTCCTCAGATGTCAGTGTCCCCTCTCCTTAGTGATGTCAGTGTCCACTTTCCTCAGATGTCAGTGTCCCCTCTCCTTAGTGATGTCAGTGTCCACTTTCCTCAGATGTCAGTGTCCCCTCTCCTTAGTGATGTCAGTGTCCACTTTCCTCAGATGTCAGTGTCCCCTCTCCTTAGTGATGTCAGTGTCCACTTTCCTCAGATGTCAGTGTCCCCTCTCCTTAGTGATGTCAGTGTCCACTTTCCTCAGATGTCAGTGTCCCCTCTCCTTAGTGATGTCAGTGTCCACTTTCCTCAGATGTCAGTGTCCCCTCTCCTTAGTGATGTCAGTGTCCACTTTCCTCAGATGTCAGTGTCCCCTCTCCTTAGTGATGTCAGTGTCCCCTCTCCTCAGTGATGTCAATGTCCACTCTCCTTAGTGATGTCAGTGTCCACTTTCCCCAGATGTCAGTGTCCACTCTCCTCAGTAATGTCAATGTCCACTCTCCTTAGTGATGTCAGTGTCCACTTTCCTCAGATGTCAGTGTCCCCTCTCCTTAGTGATGCCAGTGTCCACTTTCCTCAGATGTCAGTGTCCACTCTCCTTAGTGATGTCAGTGTCCACTTTCCTCAGATGTCAGTGTCCCCTCTCCTTAGTGATGTCAGTGTCCCCTCTCCTCAGTGATGTCTGTGTCCACTCTCCTCAGTGATGTCAGTGTCCATTTTCCCCAGATGTCAGTGTCCCCTCTCCTTAGTGATGCCAGTGTCCACTTTCCTCAGATGTCAGTGTCCCCTCTCCTCAGTGATGTTTGTGTCCCCTCTCCTCAGTGATGTCTGTGTCCACTTTCCTCTGTGATGTCAGTGTCCACTTTCCTTAGTGATGTCAGTGTCCACTTTCCCAGATGTCAGTGTCCCCTCTCCTTAGTGATGTCAGTGTCCCCTCTCTTCGGTGATGTCTGTGTCCACTCTCCTCAGTGATGTCTGTGTCCACTCTCCTCAGTGATGTCTGTGTCCACTCTCCTCAGTGAGGTCAGTGTCCTCTATAGTAATCATCATCCTCAGATACAACTAATCCCTGCATTTATGTATTGGTCTGTAGAAGAAAATATTCATCTTAACAAAGTGCCATTCACTCATATTGTATTACATAATTATGTTTGTTTGTTTCTCTCATGGATGTGTTTAATAATATAGTAATGAAGCTAACCACGCTTTATCATAGAGTAAGCCCTCAACTTCTCGATACACTTCAACTCGGAACTATCTCGAACTTTCCACGTCTCCAGTTCCAAGCGCCCAACCCACCGGTATCTACTCTAGTAAACCGATAAATTCAACCTCTCCCTCTGATTGACTTCTACAAAACAGGAGGTGGAAGTAAGGTACTCTCCCACCAGGTCACGTCACACCTGTTGACTTCCGGTCGCGTGTTACTCTCCTACCCCCTGCCCTTAAACCACCCCTTGACAATCGAGGGGAGGGACGCACTCACCGATAATACGTCAATCAAAACTACAACGAAAGTGTTTAGTTTTCAAATAGGAATTCTTTCAATACAAAATTAGAATTACGGATTTAATAAGACCATTTAGTGCACCACGGGTGACCCGGCGTTTGAGGGGTAAGGTGTCGGACTTCTGTGCTGGGGGCCAGGGCTTCAATCCTTGGTTCCGGTACATATTTATATGCTTGACAAACCCTTCCTTCACCTCTGTCAAGACGTATATTAATCACAACTTGTGAATGTGGGGAATGTCATGTCTCCACCGTGGTTCGGATTCCACGTTAAACTGTAGGTCCTTCATTCCACCTCACAATCACCCTACCATTACACATTAGCGTAAGTGCGTATAACCCGAACGGGTAGTAAGACGCGGTGCTAATGATAATAATAATAATAATAACGCACCACTGAGGCGCGTTGAGAACTGGCAGTTAATCCCAAATTATTTCAGAAAGGTTTTTTTATTCTCGATTATTGTGTAAGTCAAAATGGAGGGGGAAGGTATCGAAATTTTCCTGTAAGTTTATAATTCTTAAATTTTAATATTTATAAATTTGAAGAATGATATGGGTATTGAGCCCGTGACACTTGTCTTAGCACGTAAATGCTCTATCATTTAGATACCTAAGTATCATCCCATGCTTAGGGTCATTATTTAGTTATTGAATAAGGCAGAGTCTGTGATGGACGTGTGAATATCTTCAACTAGTAATACTATCGTAAATTTTAAAAAACTTAAATTATTTCCTTTTGAAGACTTTCAGGTGAAATGTGACAGTTTTAATAAAAAGTACAGGTTCAGAACTATATATATAGTTTTCCTCACACAAATAGTAAGTTTTTTTTAAACAAGGTTGAGTTTGGAGCAATGAAGGGCTGCGGGGCTTTAAAAATTGGTGGCCCCAACATAGAACACACATTTTTCTTTTAAATTTCTTGAAATAACAATTTTTTCTTTACAAATTCAACTGTTATAATCACAATGTTAAATACATTATTTAAATAGAGATATATTGTCATCACAATAAACTGGACTTATAGTTCCACATGCAGCCACTAGGCTCATTGCAATCTATGGGTGCTGTTTATGTTTTAAAACTCACAGTCTGAAATATTTGTTTGTTACAGGTGCCACTAATAAGTAATATTTTGACCAAAAATATAGAAAATTGATAACTTAAATTATTGTTGGTATTTCTTAACACGTCTACTCTCTATAGAGCCAATATACACATATGTTGTATAGCAACAGTTTGTGAAGGCACTGGGGTAGCTAGCCCCTCTCGCCCTCCCTTAGATCCGGGCCTGGTGATACCACATAATAGTGATATAGCTCAGGATTGTTTTATTGGTTTTGAAGCTTCAAAACTGCCATTTACATTAGAAATACCGCACTGTGAGAATATCCCCTTATATGGGTGGCGATTTTAGGGTGGGTTAAGAGGGAACGTGAGATAAGGTCTGATTTTGACCGTTTTTATAACAAAACTAAAAAATGAGTATGGCTTCAATAGATAAGTTTATTTTAATTTTATACACACAATACTCCCAACAGTTCTTGAAATATATTTTTCATGAGCATCGTGAAATTCTCTTCGAACTTTTTCCTCTCATTTAAGGTATTCTGTTCCAATTTCAAATATTCAAGAACATTTGAGATTATTACATTTAAAAAAATTAAACGTATTTATTGCAACATCGATTTAGTTATTTTGCTTGCGAGTTGAGAAAAATGTCAATATTAGAAAGGACTCCACACATTTGACATCTGTCACTACTCTTTGTCATCTTTGAACGACAACTTATACCAGTCAGTAGAAAGTTTGTTTATTGAGTTAAGAGTCATTGGTCAGTTTACCAGCATTGCCTATATAATTAATCATAAGCGGAATTAATATTTCTCCTTGCAGGATTTTGAATTTTGCTTTGTCTACCTTAGTACTTTGTTTGTTTGTAAGTCGTTCGCTAAACTAATCCGTTGGTCCAGAAAAGGAACGTTAAATTAAATACCTTTAAAATTTAGTATATTTCGGAATGTTTACTGAACATATCAACTGTCACAATAATCAACGACCTTGCCGGGTATTTCACAAATTATTAAAAGCAGCATCTCTCACACAAACAATTGGCTCTTACAATAAACTGAATCAACCAGAAACCGTCCTAGTTGGATAAACTAAAGTACCCTGAATAGTTTTTACTATTTTAACCACTTAAATTTCTAGTCTATGATCCCAATAAGCATTGCAAACCCCATGGTAATTGAGAAATTCGAGATTTGTAAAAATTTTAAAGAAGTATTTCGAAAACAACAGTCATTAAAACCTTGACTTTAAATTCCAATTATTTTAAACAATTGGTAAATGAATGTGTATATATATAAACACACAAACACTCTAGTATGGTTGTGAAAATGACAAAATAAAAAAAAGTGCAATATCGTATTATTATAACCAAGTTACTCAAAAAGTGATATTTTTTTTCTGTATCGTTGCAAATATGACACACAAAATAGCGTTGTCAATGGTACAAAACTTTTAAAAACTGTTTTTAAATTCAATTATAAATTATTTTCATTTTTAAAAAAATTCAAGGATTTGAATTTAAATTTGAGATTTGAAAGAAAATTTGAGATTAAGATTCGAGATTCGGATTTTAGAAACATTGTATTTGACCAAAATTATATAGACACACATATAAATACATATATTTAGTCCAAACGGGCTGTAATATTTGGGGTAGGAAAATAATACAGTTTAAGCTGTTTTATTCATATTTATACTAGGTCTGAATTAAATTGCAAGTTTCGATTTAAATTTATTTTATGTTTACACAAGAATAAAGAATATTAATAATTTTAAAGGGTATTAAGGATTTTTTAAGGCGTGTGAAGGGGTTTTAAGGAGTGTTAAGGGGCACTAGGGTGTTTTGAGGTGTTTTTAGGCTGTTGTGATATTTGAAAGGTTTTTAAGGTGTGGGAAGGAGAATTAAAGGGTGTCAAGGGTTATTAATAGACGGTTAAGAGATATTAAGAGGCGTTAAGGAACATTAAAGAGAATTATGGAAGACTAAGGGCTATTAAGGGATATTAAGGTATATCAATGGTGATTAATGAATATTAAAGGGTGTAAAAGGGTGCTAAGCGTTATTATGGGGTATTAAAATATTAAGGGGTGCTAAGAGGTGTTAAGGGTGTGTTAAAGGGTGTTGAGAGGTGTTAAGAGGGTGTTAAGAGGTATTAAGGGGTGTTAAGTTGTGTTAAGCGTTATTAAGGGGTAGTAAAAATATGACCGGGTTGTAAGAGGTGACAAGGAGGTGTTAAGTGGTGTCAAGCATTATCAGGGGTAGTAGAATTATACGTTAAAAAAAGTCTCTCCCATAGTACCCAGCCAACATTTGAACACCGCCAAGCCTTGTGCTATGTGGTCTAATGCCTTAGACCATATGAACACTACCTCAGGCTCCTTTTACATAATTCATGCGTCACTAATAATTATCATACGTAACCATCGTAACTAAAAATTTACTAAAAACCCGTTTTAAACCACATTATAAAAACCAAAATAAAAAGTCAAATTCCAACAAACCAAATTATAAGACTAAATAGAAACATTTCCTAACACATATAAAATACATTTAATATTTTTTCCTTTGGAATGAAAGCACAAACATGAATCAAGTGTTCCCCGCAGCGGGTGCCGGCTGGCCTACGTTTAACCTTATGGTAGCGCCTCCGTCTCCAGCCAATATTACACGCAATGGTTTTTTTTTACATTGGTGGTCGGATTTGTCGCCGGAAACGGCGTTTTTGCAAGCAAAACCCTCATTTCGGATTAAATTGTGACTTCATTCCAGGACAGTAGTCGTTTGCCCACAAAAAAAGGTTACTAAAACGGACCCCTTTCCTTTGGTTTATTTATTATTGGTCATTGTTCTGCTAGCTTTGTTGAGTTGGACTTCTTTTTCTTTTTTTTCTTTTTTGTGGTCCACAATTCATGTTGAAGCCGGGCTCCATTGCGTGAGCCAACACACTAACACACACCATCCGGTGCCGATAGAACAATGAGATTATCTGTGTGGAATAATCTGGATTTCCGTCATTTCCCGATTCATGTTAATATACTCTCCCAGTTTCCTCTCAACTTCCTGTACGGACGGTCTTCCACGCTCCATCCTCGATGAATGTCTGGTCCAGAACAGGAAGTGTTGCCCACCGCAAACGCCTCCAACGTTTGGTCATTTCATAGATTTTAAAAACTGTTTCAATTTTTATTTTTCTAATTAACACAAACCAAACGTATAGTTTTATCACCCTTAATACCCATTAGCGGGCCATAAAAGCCCGTACAAGCCCAACTAACCCATTATTCTTTTTAACACCCATTAATACCTCTTAACGCCCCTAAACACCCCTTTTCTTTCCTTAGCACCATTAAAAAAAACCTTTAATCCCTTAAATACGTCTTAACTTTTAAAACCTCTTAATACCCCTTAATACTACTTGAAAATGTTTGGTACGCCTTTAAATCCTACAAAACCCCTAGGTATCCCCTTAAAACACTTAAACAGCCCTTAGAACCCCTAAACACACCTTCATACCCCTTAACATCTTTTAACAGACCGTAATACCCATAATACCACTCAATACCTCTTTTTATTACAGAATACACCTTAAGACCATTAAGCACCCACTTGGACCACTTTAACACCTCTTAACACCTCCTTACACCTCTTACTAATATCATTTAAAACCCCTTTATACTTCTTAATTCCACTTAACACCCCTATTAACCTCCTTAAACCCCTCAAGCAACCCTAACTATTCTTCATACCCCTTAACACCTCTAACGCCCCCTTAATACCCCACTTTTGGGTGTGTACCAAGGCCTACCTCCCATACGGACTTTCCCCACATTCATTCAATAATAAGTTGGAGATGTAGAAAGTATAATTGGGAAGAAATACAGCCAGATTTTTGTGGAGGTAAAGTAAGAAATAATTTAGAAAATATCTGAGTCCGTCTGGCTGGGACTCTTAGACCCAACCTCCTATCAACGAGAATACAGTCTATTACTACCCATCCGAGCTGTACGCGTATGTTCTAATTAGGCTAATGTGTAAGTAGTGATAAAGGTTTAATTCAGAGAAAGTTTACCCAAATTTGCGTGAAAGAAAAGTGGAAAACCATTATGAAAACCCACCCACAGTACACCCGACTGGGACTCTAACCCTGATCTCCTCATAATCAGCAGTCCAGTCTATTTCGAGAGTGACGCCTAAAACCATTCGACCTCTGAAGTGGGCTGCACGTTTATTGAATCTGGTTTTGGTGCATAACTTCTCTCAAAAGAAACTCTGTGCTGGATTATACTCTCGGAAATATTACTCTACATTGGCATGGTCAAAAATAGAACATAATTAACTGTTTTTTGTGATAAAACCTAGTTTCAAAGCTTTGCTATAGCCAAGCAAGCAAGGGTCCCCAAATCGAATCCCTACAAGTATCAGACAGCTAACATAAATGCGTGAGGTGGGTCGGATTTAAGAAAGAACAACTGACAAATACAAACAAATCTTTTTTTATTTTAAACCCACACACGATGTAAGCACTTAACATAGTAAAATCTAATATAATATTGGAAATTCCATTTTAAATTTTAAATAAAAAAAAAGCTATTTTATAATTCGTTATTTTGATTCGAAACCGGACATCCGACACCTTCTATTTTTATAATCCTGAAGGGAAGGCGAAAATTCACATTTTATAGTGAAACATTTCGGTTTTTACATTTTGGTTATACACTAATTCAATGAATTTAGATAAAAAAAACCTCTGCAGACCAAATTAATCCGTATGAGCCATTAATCGGCGACCTCCATTCTATTAACTTTTAGAAAGACAAAGCAACAATAATTCAAATAGCCAACACATTAATCGTCCCGATCACAGTTTAATACGGGAATGCAATACGCGTCTGTCGTTTCCTGGCTACACGCGTAGCGAGTGAATGCTAATAGACGTACTATCATAGCAGTGTTGACCATTAAATTGTGTTTCTGGACGGGTCACATAGTTAATCAAATTAATCATCTTTGTTTTTTAAACAAGTTAATGATCGGTATACTATGTGACACAGCTTGTGTGTACAGTGAAACGAGATGTAGCTATGGAAGTTAAATGGAATATTAGGTTGGTCATCGTTGGGGTGGATTTTATTTTTAGGTCTAGTGGGATATTGTTCGCTCCATTGATCGTTCAATTAGAAACGAATTTTGACAAATAAATGTTCATGATCAAGTTTAGAGGTGCGGTAGATCGGGATAAACAGCAGCTTCCCTCAAAGAACCCGAATTTTCAGCTTTTCTGTTGTGTGCCTACAATAAGGTCATTTTAAAGTTTTCTTCGTGGTGCGATGGAGAAATATAAATACGCTTTGCTTAAAATTAAAAGCCAAAAGCTCAAAATAGGCTATAATGAAATCTTATAGACTTTGAATAATAAACCTTTGATTGTAAAATCATGGGAGACCTCATTCTATGGGATTTTAACGTGATAATCTGCAGCCACCACTGCAACGATCCACCAGTTATTTATTATTTGATATGCCAACTATTTTAAATATACTATTTCTAATTATTTAAAAAAATACTTCGATCAAATTAGGTTTATAAAATAAGAGCTACCACACAAGTTTGAAAAATTAGAATTATTTTGGTACTATTTAAAATGGTAAAATAAAATGTAACGATTGTTAAAATTACTTAAGAAGGCATAGGAAAACGGGAGATTATTTATTATAAATAAAATGTATGCATACAATATAATAACTTTTTAAAGGTTGTTTCTGGTGAGGGTGAGGAAGTTGAGTTCTTTGAGGAATAAAATCAGGGTTGATGGTTCTTTGGGTGATTGTTATCAGAGCTCAAATAACTAGTTAAAAAACTGTTGGCTTGCCAAGAAACGTTCTCCACGCTTGGATCCTAACAAACAAACTGTTGGCTTGCCAAGAAACGTTCCCCACGCTTGGATCCTAACAAACAAACTGTTGGCTTGCCAAGAAACGTTCTCCACGCTTGGATCCTAACAAACAAACTGTTGGCTTGCCAAGAAACGTTCTCCACGCTTGGATCCTAACAAACAAACTGTTGGCTTGCCAAGAAACGTTCTCCACGCTTGGATCCTAACAAACAAACTGTTGGCTTGCCAAGAAACGTTCTCCACGCTTGGATCCTAACAAACAAACTGTTGGCTTGCCAAGAAACGTTCTCCACGCTTGGATCCTAACAAACAAACTGTTGGCTTGCCAAGAAACGTTCTCCACGCTTGGATCCTAACAAACAAACTGTTGGCTTGCCAAGAAACGTTCTCCACGCTTGGATCCTAACAAACAAACTGTTGGCTTGCCAAGAAACGTTCTCCACGCTTGGATCCTAACAAACAAACTGTTGGCTTGCCAAGAAACGTTCTCCACGCTTGGATCCTAACAAACAAACTGTTGGCTTGCCAAGAAACGTTCTCCACGCTTGGATCCTAACAAACAAACTGTTGGCTTGCCAAGAAACGTTCTCCACGCTTGGATCCTAACAAACAAACTGTTGGCTTGCCAAGAAACGTTCTCCACGCTTGGATCCTAACAAACAAACTGTTGGCTTGCCAAGAAACGTTCTCCACGCTTGGATCCTAACAAACAAACTGTTGGCTTGCCAAGAAACGTTCTCCACGCTTGGATCCTAACAAACAAACTGTTGGCTTGCCAAGAAACGTTCTCCACGCTTGGATCCTAACAAACAAACTGTTGGCTTGCCAAGAAACGTTCTCCACGCTTGGATCCTAACAAACAAACTGCACACATTGCTATAAATAATGCAGTATCGTACCTTAGAGTGTTTTCAGGCTAAGCAGAGCTTCTGAAAATGGGAAAATGGCACCTGGACATTTGTAACCGATGATTTCCGCACGTTCATCATAAACTCTGCCTTAAATTATGAGTGAAGAATGACCCTTGGCATGGGACGATTCCTGGATAGCTCAGTGGTTAGAGCATTGGTGTACTAAGCAAAAGGTCCCGGGTTCTTTTACCTTGTCCAGGTTTAAATTTTCAGAATATTATATCTAGATAGAGAATTTCTCACTAAAAAGCATAAATATTAGCTTGGGCTATTTGATTCTTAAGCAGAGCTTATTAAAACTGTAACATTTTCTCACCCCCATGGTTCCGTTTATGACCAATCACAGATAACCTCATCTCCACATACCTCACGTGGGAATGTATTTCTGTTGATACCAGGCCATTAATGTTCAACACAGTGATGAGAATTATTTATTAATTCAGTTTAAACTATTTCTGCTTACACTGACAATACTCCACAACACGACCTTGTTTAGAAGAGAATGTATGCACATTGGTTGTATACGCTAATGTAAACTATACTGAGGGTCAAGGACATTAAGAGGCGTGGTCCTTGGTTTGAGCCCCATATGGTGCACACATTGATGAGACGTCATAGTTTGCCACTTTATAAAGATAACGAGACAGGATTGTTCATTAAAACATCCCAGGGATGAATATATTTCAAAGTGTCAATCTCTGGCTAGTCCAAATAGCGTGTGGCTTAGTTAAATGGGAGATTAACTTTCGTATGAATCTAAACATGTGTAAGGCCATCATGGATATTAAAATGTCAAATAACCCTAATAAATGTGTTTTTTAAACATTAATATTCTATGAAAATACATCAGGAGAAATTTTGATTGGCAAATTTTTAAAGCCTAAACTGGTGGTCATGCAGACAAAAACATTACTCTTATCTGATTTGGTTTTCTTGGTCTCGAATCCCGGCTGGTTGTAATGGCTTGGCTTTTTGTAAAATATGATTTTACACCCTCTCACCACTTATAATTCTGGTACATTCCCTCCAAATTATAGATCTTATCTACGGTACCCTACCAATCAGAAAACCACTCAGATATAAGAAAGGCGTGAGGAACACAAATATAAAAGTGAAATTTAAATAAAGAGTTTCCCAGTAGATTTTTTTCGCCTGAAAATTATCTCAACAGGTAGAACGTGCGTCTACTGATTTGAGGATTCATAGTAAGATTCATGGATTGGGAAAATACTTATCATTGTCAAAATTTGTACCTCCCCTCTCACATTGATCAATTGTTTGCTGGAGTACTAGGTGCTGTGTCTGTTATAACCAGGGCTGTGGGGTCGGTACGTCAAGTCTTCGACTCTTAACTCCACTACTGTGACTCCGACTCCATTACACCCACACTGACTCTGACTCCACGACTGTAAAACCAACTCCAATACACTGACTCTGACTCCACTACTGTGACTCTGACTCCATTACACTCACACTGACTCCGACTCCACGACTGTAAAACCAACTCCAATACACTTACTCTGATTCCACTACTGTGACTCCGACTTCACTACACCAACTCTGACTCCACTACTGTGACTCCGACTTCACTGCACAAACTCTGACTCCACTACTGTGACTCCGACTCCACTACACCGACTTCAACTCCACGACTCCGAGTCTCCAGCCCTGGTTATAACGTCTATAGTTTTTAAGATTTCTACTAATATGATCAGCTATTTCATAAAATGCACGTTAATGCTCCGGATAAAGACCATTAATATTTTCAAGACACATGGGCATAGGCTTACTCCTGTGAGTCGTCAACTTGCTGATCATGAGTGTGTCACGTGTTGCAGGATCGTGAGGAACAAGGCGGCGGAAAAGGCGAAGCATGTGCACCACCAACAGCAGCAACAGCAGCAACAGTCGGGGGCGCAGCACGGTCAAGGGGCAACTAGCTCAGTGTCCGTCATCGCCCACGCACCCGCCGCCCACCACGCCGCCCCCCAGCACCATGGAGACCCACAGAGAGCTACCGGTGCCTATAGCATCAACGGCATCCTGGGAATCCCCCAGCAGCCCGACCCTAACGGGAACATCCCGAAGAGGAAGAGGGACGACCACCACGCAGGTGAGGAGGGGTTACTGGCGAGCTGAGAATGAGAGAAAGGGGGACGGTCAATCTCATTATAATCAGCTTGGTACTCTTGAAAGAAACAATGCTATCCACAGTACTATTCTCTCATTTGTCTAGATCAGTGGCTCTTAACGTGTTTTGTGCCATGAACTAGTTTTTATGGTTAAGCCTAGACACTTTTGTATGTCTGGGAAGGCCTATACCAACTTTTTTACGTCTGGGTAGGCCTAGATACACTTTTGTATGTCTGGGGAGGCCTAGATACACTCTTTTACATCTGGGGAGGCCTAGACACACTTTTGTACGTCTGGGGAGGCCTAAATACACTTTTGTAAGTCTGGGTGGATCTAGATACACTTTTGTACGTCTGGGGAGGCCTATATACACTTTTGTAAGTCTGGGTGGACCTAGATACACTTTTGTACGTCTGGGGAAGCCTATATACACTTTTGTAAGTATGGATTGGACCTAGATACACTTTTGTACGTCTGGGGAGGCCTAAATACACTTTTGTAAGTCTGGCTGGACCTAGATACACTCTTTTACATCTGGGGAGGCCTAGACACACTTTTGTATGTCTTTGGAGGCCTAGATACACTTTTGTAAGTCTGGGTGAACCTAGATACACTTTTGTACGTCTGGGGAAGCCTATATACACTTTTGTAAGTATGGATTTGACCTAGATACACTTTTGTACGTCTGGGGAAGCCTATATACACTTTTGTAAGTATGGATGGACCTAGATACACTTTTGTACGTCTGGGGAGGCCTAAATACACTTTTGTAAGTCTGGCTGGACCTAGATACACTTTTGTAAGTCTGGGTGGACCTAGATACACTTTTGTACGTCTGGGGAGGCCTAGATACACTTTTGTACGTCTAGGGAGGCCTAAATACACTTTTGTAAGTCTGGCTGGACCTATATACACTTTTGTACGTCTGGGGAGGCCTAGATACACTTTTGTAAGTCTGGGTGAACCTAGATACATGTTTGTACATCTGGGGAGGTCTAGATACATTTTTGTAAGTCTGGGGAAACCTATATACACTTTTGTGTCCAAGGAAGCCTATATACACTTTGGTAAGCCTGGGAAAGCCTAGAAACACCTTTTCAATCTGGTGAAGTCTATGAATCCGTTCTCAGAATAATGATTTAAAATGCAGAAAATAAAGTAGGCCTACATAGGTGTTAAAATGAAACGAATTATATTTAAATTAATTTATCAAAATACTAAACACTGGCTTAATATACGCGCCCTCCTGCTAGCGTATTAAAAACAGGCAAGATAAAGTTAAATTTTCTTTCTTGAAGACACATTCGTGTGAAAGTTGTTTTGTACTAAAATTCATTAAGCCTCTTAAGTTTCCCCAAGGAACCCCTTAGGGTGTGAACCCCAAGTTAAGAACTCCTGCTCTAGATGAACAGTTCTTTAACATTTCATCTGCACATAATGTTGTCTTAGGATTTATAGTGTGTATTTTTTACGCTGGATCTTACTAACCGTCAGAACTATACGAACTACTATCCAAGCTATTGGGGATATAGAGGGAGAAGATGGGATTGAGAAATGTCACCTTAAGTACACCTGACTGGGATTCGAACTCTGACTTCTCCGTCACTGGAACTGATGTAGACGGTTCACAATAACATGTCGGGAGAAGTGATTTCAACCAATAGGAACCTATAATTACAACCCAGAGTGGGAAATACACAATACTTTACCTTTAGAACCACCTCTTGCTACCTGTTCAGGTTAGACGCATATGGACTAATTACGATAGTAGGTAAGTGATGAGGAGTATTGCATTTAGAGGAATTGTAGCAGCATTTGCATGAAAGGAGGGACCACTATTTTGATAAAAATTAGTACACTTGACCTCGATTCTAACCTCGATATCACTATCATCGTCAGTCTAAGTCTATAGCGAGAGTGACGCCTTGTACGATGTGGCCACTGATATATATACAGAAACAACTGGCCTTCATAAGATCTGTTGAAAAGTGTTCGATGAAATCTCCGGCTAATAGTGATGGCATGTGAACATGTTGGTCATGTTGGAACCCCTCGCTCCCCCTATAGTGTCTGGGGGTCTAAATGTAGCCCACAGTTGTGTGGTTGTACCCTAGGTGGGCGCTCATTAGCCCTCCCACCAACCACACAACAAGGCCTCTCTTGTCGCTTTGATCTCCGGCCGACACACACATGTGGACCTGGTGACATCGCTCACATACTTGGCCGCGAAACTACACATTGTTGTCATCTACCCGAGCCACGAAACGGAGGCTCAGCCAAATTTGTGGAGGTCGCGTTAATGAGTTGTTTTCACTCGTGAGGCCATTGTCTCATCAGGACTGCCACATTTTTTTGTTTCAGATGGCTTTCGAATGATTATCGTTCCAAAGTTTTGAAGATGGCGAGTCATTAAATGTGTACTGATTAATCGAAAACAAGTAAAATATCTTCATGGGTACAGCTGGTCCTTGCTTATGATGGTGAGGTCTCAGTATTCTCAAAATAGATCGCTTTCTATCAGCCTAGTGTTATTTCCAAGTCATCATTCATCTTGTCCAGCAGCCTTGCAGGCTATTATTTAGCAGTACTCTTTAATCTTTTCTAACACCCTTTTATCATTTTTTATCAGTCACCTTTCACCGTTTCCTAACAGTTTTGGATAGTTCTCTATTCGCCTTGTATCGTTTACTAGTTGACATATTGTCTCTGAATCGTTTTGTATTGTTTAATAGCGGTGTTTATTGTTTGTTAATCATCTTGCATAGATTTCAAGAATCTTGCATTGTTTCCTGATTATATTACATCGTTTCCCAATCGTCTTACATTATTTCCTAGACATCTTTGCATCACTTTATAATTATATTGCATCTTTCATTGGTGTAGACTATTGCGTCTTGTTAAAACCATATTTTATGATTTCCTCATTTAAAAAAAACACACCTAGTATCGTTTTTTATCCGTTTTTTTTATGGTTTCACACACCCATTGCACGCGAATGTATACCTTCACTCCCCATTTTTAGCTAGCCCGTGTATTAAGGTTTTAGAACCATGGTGTTAAATGCACTAATTAAAGAATCGATCCTAGAACCAGTATCTCAGGTGGTAGGCGCACTACAGATTGATAAGGTGCTAAGCTGCCTTGTAGACCTAGAACACAAGTGTTCACTTAGATTCCACCCTCCCCCTCTTAGCAGTAGCATTAGTGGAGTTGTGGTGCTGAGAACACCCTCGCCACGACAATGCAGAGTCAGCTAGCGCCACTGGAGGGTCATTGTGGCATTGTGTTCAGTCCGTGGACCGTGACCCATGTGCGGCCGGCAGGAAGTCGCCCAAGAGGGTGGACTAGATCTTGAAACGTCACACTCACCACTCTTCTTCGCACAATAGAGACGCCCGGAACGGGGGAAGACCCGGACTACTGAGAGTTGGCTACTTATTCGGGAGGATCCGACTAACTTGTGCGTGCGGACTCGTTTTCAGCACTACACTTGGAGACTGTCTTAGCGTTGGCTAGCGGAGAAAAGTTTCTGTCTCGTTTAGTACAATCTGCTGGTATAGCTAGTTTGGGCTATAATCCAAGTCGAGTGTAACAAGTTAACAGAAAATAAATGTATATAGTTATTTGATCCACGCAAATGCGGCCACACCTCTCCAAGACCTTTAGTGTAAATATGTGACAGATGGGTGTTAAGACGTGGTGTACACACAGGAGAATATATTGAATTAAAAACAAAAGCGTTTTGATTTACTGAGCAATAAATGCTTCTATCACCGTTCTCTCAACATTTTAAAACCATTATTATTTTGACAAACATCTAATAGCAGGTCCTATCAGCGTCAAGGACTCGTTTACACACCTGACTAGGACTTGGGACGGAGTTCAGTTCCTATTTGATGAATAATTCCATTATCACGAATTGTTTCAAGCCTGTATCCGGGTTGGTTTGATAAGATATCTCCAACTTCCTTCTTCCTCGTTTATTTTTTCCATTTTGTTCCTCTTACTTGCACACTAATTTCTATTATCTGCTCCTTCCATTTCTTGGTCTGTCTGGTGGTCTTTTCCCTGCATAATTCATCTTCATCATTTTCCCCAAGAATCTTTATATTCCATCCTCATTACACTCCCAAACCATCTCAGTCTTGCTCCCTCTATTATCTCATGTGCTCCCTGTAACCCAACTTTTGTACGGACAGATTCAGTTCTAATGCCGTTTCTCCTCGTGACAGCTAGCAGGCTCCCCATGTCCTCCATCAAACTGGTTTCTCTTACATGTATTGAGTTTATCCATTATTGGCTTTAGACTCTCCCCCTAAGCGAATTATGGTCCCATTCTTTGACAGTTTATCTACCTTTCCTTTGGAGTTAGATAAGTCAATGTCAGCTGCATGTACCTCTAAGGGGCACCAAGTCAGATAGAGCAAGGTTATATGTATTTATATATCATGTAGGCCAGTTACACTGGAAGAATGTGTATGCAGTTAGACCGCTGTACGCAGTGGAAAGGGATGAGTGGTCAAATCTTCTGTAAAGTCTTTGCTCGAGCACCGGTCATATCAAAGTTAGTTTATTTATTATCACCACATCTCACTACCTGTTCGGATTGTACGCATATGTACTAGCCATGCTGATGTGTTTAGGATGAGTAAGTTTAAATTTACATGAGGTGTACTTGAATTTGCGAGGGAGGAGAGTGGAAAACCATTTAAGAACAAAAACCATTATTAACACACACAACAAAGATTCAAAGCCCAATCTCCTCGTCATCGATAGTTAAGTTTTTGCGAGAGTGACGCTTTAATGGAGACTTTCACACATGACGATTTTTCGCCGTCTCCGGGGTTGGTGGGGGCAGGGTAAAAGACGGCATGCCATGTCTTGTTGAATTCCTTCCTCTATTTCCTTGCTCTGCTCCAGTGTGCTAACATGGACCAAAGGAAGAAGTGGTTGTATGTGTCTTATTATCGTCCAACTCTAAACTTATGGCCCAAAGCACAGATGCAGTTGCGCTTGAACGATTAATAGCTCAGCATTGATTTTGAAAGTTCCGGAAGCCATATCTTCTACTACTCAATACAACGAACAACATGGGAATGAAGCGAGCACGCCTTGAGGACCGAAGGACCAAGGACCTTGGCGTGTGAAAGCCGCCTCAGACCAGGCATGTCAAACCCGTGGCTCGAAGACCTTATGAGGAACCAACATACAATACAACCCGATTCTTTTTTATTTAAGTTGTAAAAAACACCATTTACAAATTCTAAATTTGGCTACGATTTTTCATCAAATTAAACATCCGTCTTGGAGGCTACATTTTTAAAAATAATGCTTGTTAGGAGCCGAAACAACTTTGGGTGTAAAACAGAGGATAAACTTATTGTTTTATATATTACATTTATTTTTTGTTATTAAAATATACTAATTCAATTTTATTTTTACTTAAACTTGTAAAAATATTGTTTATTTTCAATATGGCCCTGTCAGTGTTTTAAGTTTTCAGTGGGGCCCTCGAGATCGAACGAGTTTGACACACTTGCTTTGGACCATGCGACCATCGAATTATTACTTTATGGGAATTGAAGTAGGGGGTGGGGGGGGGGGAAGTAATTCGGAGTTTACTAGTAACCTTAGCAAGTTTTAGAAGCATGAATAAAAACCAGATATTTGTAGGCTATATTTTATTTCATAAAAATAAATATTAAAATATTGATTGATGTCTGTAAAATTGCTATATTCTATATTTTACCGTTAAAACTACAACCTTAGGTCACATTTAATGTAATAAGTGACTCAGTTTTGGTAAAACTTTATAACATGCCATTAGTAATTTTTGACTATCGAAAGTATTTTTGGTATTAATAGTATTTTAACCGAAATATTTGTATATTTTTTAGACTTAATCAAATATTTTATTTTGTATACGTTCATGCCCTTTAAATTTTTCCCATTTTATTGACGCTAATAGTGTATTGGCAACGCTGCCATTGTGCACACAAAAAAATTGTGTTTTGATCGAATGCGCGTGCAGCATTAAGAGAAAACAGCACTTCGCTCCATTTACATAACAAAAGGAGTTTGACTAGACTGTGGCGGGAGGAAGAGAGGAATGGGGGGTGGGGGTGAGAAATCTGATCGTGGGAGAAACAAAGGAATTACGACACCAGACTTGTTGAGTCACCCTGGTCAGGAGAACTGTGTGAAGGAATTGTCTCACTGCCGTCTTGTCAACAGGAAATACAACTCGTAGTGATAGATAATTACCGTCTTAAAAATGTAATCAAATATTTTTTAGTGTCTAGATTTCATTTCTAAATTAAAACGATCTATAAAAATATGTAAATAGAAATTAGTGGCGAGCCAAGTATTTATTATATTTTGTGTTTGGTTTTCACAGCATATTTATACTATTAGGATATGGAAGATAGGAGTTTTAGAGTTTTAAAGGAAGTGTAACTGCACTTAAGGGAGGGAAGAGTGAAAATTGTTTTTGGTAAAACCACCCTTAATCCAATCCAGGTATTCAGTAAACTAACTACCGTTAAGTAAGATTTCCTCAGAAAAACAAACACATTATATCGTTATTCACAATTATCCCTCACCATGTATAGGCTATATGTTAAACAAAACTGTCCAGACCATTTCGAAAATAATTTAAAAATAATTTGTTTAGCTACTATAGAGTAATTTATATTTTTTTAATAAAAAATATAATTTAAATTTTTAATTTAAAAAAATATCTCTCTTAAATATTTATTAAAATACGGAGGATTGAAACCAACTTTTAATAAGAGCAGATTAAACTAAATGACGAAAATTTATTTTTTTACCTCGTCTTGCTACCCACATGGGCTATCCACATTTAATACTAGGCCTACTATTGGAGTAGTGACGAGATCTGTATAATTATTATTATTATTATTATGATTAGCACCGCGTCTTACTACCCGTTCGGGTTATATGCAATTACGCTAATGTGTAATTGTAGGGTGATTGTGAGATGAAATGGAGGACCTACAGTTTAACGTGGAATCCGAACCATGGTGGAGGCCTGGCATATCTGTATTATTGATCATTAATGTACCCACATTTGCTTGGAGGGCAAGTATGAAAGTATTTGCTGAAAACCACTCTTAGCACAAATCCTTAATCGCGACTGTGTTTTAAACCATTTACTCTCCTCAACAGTCAAAACAGATAAGTTGAACTTCACTCAATAAGGGTAAAATCAAAATTGAATATAGTTCTAAATATAATTGACAAATATAGAATTACCTAATTGATATACATGAAAATAAAGTTAGGCCTACTCTAGAAATATACTCAACTGCCGGTATACTAGAGGTATTTTTTCTAAATGGTTTTTCATTCCCTGTACACGCAAATGTGAATACATTTCCTCTTGTAATTAAATACGGAAAGCCTAAATGAAACGTAAGAAGTGTTGCATGGATTAAAAAAAGAAATTAAAACAATATGTAATTAAAATACGACATGCTTTGGTGGCTGAATGGTCTGAGGCGTCACTCTCGTATTAGAATAGATTGATGATAGCAGGAAGATCAAAGCTTGAATCTAGGTCATGTGTACTAGAGGGCGGTTTTCAGAATGGTTTTATACTCTCCCTCCACGAAAATGCAGGTACAATCCTCTAAATTGAACCTTTTTCATTTCTAACTCATTAGCGTAATTAGTACATATGCGTATAACCTGAACAGGTAGTAAGACGCGGTGCTATAAAAAAATGTAAAATAGTAGTAGGGCCTACTTGTTAAAAAATTATTTCCCTTATAAAGAGGACTTATCATTCTAAAAAGTGACCACCAAATACGTGGTTCAATCCCCGTAGAGTACACTGAGGGTGGTTTTTCCTAAATGGCTTTACACTCTCCCTCCACGCAAATGTGGGTGCACGTACTCTAAATTAAAACTTCTTAATCCCTTACACATTAGTGTATTTAGTACATACATAAACTGAACAAAGCTAATATATTTAAAAACGCGGGGAAGATATTCAGTGCCGAAGCACAGAAATGAAATGCAGTTAATGTCTAGTAATACTCCATGTTGAAAATCTCCGTGACATTTTGTTCCCAGTGTGAGTAGTGCATGTAGACAGACAGACAGAGAGACATCTTGTCTTGAGAGGACCGGGACATACAGGGGAGGAGGGAGAGAAGAAATTCCCTGGTAAATAGCGAGGGGAAAAGGAAAGGGATCAAAGAGCGACTAGGAGTACCCTAGGGAACACTTCTGGGACCGGCAGATACCAAGACTTGTTCCCTAGGAGAGGGAGGGAGGGTCTTGTTTGCTCTATTGATTCCACTACACCATGATCAAGAATCACTCAAACACATGAACATACATGGGACATGTAGAACACCAAGTTAGTTTTAAACGTTTGCAAACGGTCGTTCAAAGCGACCATTTTCACAACTACTTTAACCACCAAATAAACAATAAACCCTAAACTATATTCCGTAACATTTAAAACAACTGTAATTGGTAATTTTGAGGCTATTTTGTGAGGTCGGTCCAGCTTAAGGCGGCCTCCTAGGTCAACGAGAAAGTATCGATCGTTGTCAAGCCACACGGTCTAAAATACAATTGTCTGTTTTCTCGAACTACTTCTCTATTCTGTTTAAGCTTATCCTTCACCCACAAACACCCTTGTCATGTCAATAAGAAAGAAGGGGAAAGAAAGTTACGAAACCTCTTATCTTAAGGTAAAGAGTAAAGTTCATTGGTAGTTCTTAAATATATTTAAATTTTATTTTATGAGCCTATCAAAAAATTACAGTATTTGTTAAAGGAAGGCTAAATCTAGAACACATTTTGACCAAGCCTAAACTCCTAGCTTTAAAAACATGCTTAAAAAGTCGTTGAAAATGAGCTAACACATTTGCACACACTTGTTTATATTAATACAACTCAAACTATAGGGCTGTTAAAGAAAAAGAGCCCTGGTGGAATCTTTTGAATTCATTTTGTCGTGAACAATATTTTGAAATAACGTGTCATATAATTAAATATTGCGTTAGAGCTGAAAGTCTACACGACAATGTTTCGCTTATCGAGGTGACCCCCTTAAATTGAAACAATGTACAAAATAAAAATAGAGGGAAGAAAAGGAGCAGATTACCCTGCGAGGCCTTTAGTTTACCTACTAATAGCACTTTCCCTCTTTCACTGACGAGTACAAACTACTAGCGTGCCTGAACAATATTAACTTTATTATTCTAAATATAAATATACTTCCTTGGACATCTTATATCTATATCCTGTCAGGAAGATTCGTAGTGAACATTTTTGGGAATATACCAAATATTCTAAGTTGTCTTTTACTAAAAACCATTTCACGATACAATGAATAGTTATGTTACAACGTAGGCTATATTTAAGTTTATTTAAGAATTTATGGTTTACGTTTCATTGTTATATATTTAAAATTTACCGAGTAAAACGTAACATTAATATGGGAGATCCTATCGTGACTTGCCGTGACATCACTGGTAGGCTATGAAAAGAAGCACAAATATAGTTCCGTATCTTTACAGTTTATTATAAAACAAATCTCTTTGACTAAATTAATAAAATAAGGATTCAATAAGTTCAGTTTAATTTTCTTACTAACTATTTGCATTAGTTCTCGAAAGTTCATTGCCACACTTACAAAAGTGCGCCATCTATTCCAATCTTGAGCTATTTACATCGTCAATGTTGTAGGTACAACAATTATTGAATATTCGTCATGGGCATTGCAAAATTTGAACTAATAATTTTGTCTTCCTCTTTAAAATATTATGTTCAGTTCTTACAATGCTAATTACAAATATTCAAGAACAGTCAAGTTTACTATATGTAGAGAATCTAAAGAAATATCTGATCTATTTTGACTAAAGGTAGGTATTTTTTTTCAGCGTAGATTACCAGTTTGTAAAATATAATCATTGGGTAAACTTAGCGTTTTGTTTTATAATTTTTTTTTTCCCGTACTTGTTAAGGTTTGGACCAATATGTTATCTTTCTTTCGTTCTTATTGAATACCAGTTGGTGTACCCATTCTTCGTACGGGGAATCTATAAAGTAGCTTTGTCATTTTTAGTACATAAAACAAACCACAACCAAATATTTCATTATGTTTACATATTATTATTTATTGATTTAATTTGTGATACAAAACGTGAAAGTGGGCTGATCATAGACACAATGTCAAAATAGAAATATAATCTGATTATGTTTTAAAAACTGATATTTATTTTGAAGATTACCTAATAACTTCTGTATACACAACACTTTAAACTTTTGCCTGTTGATGATTATAAAAAAGAGATAAGAGTGTCAGTATAAATAATTGGTTGTCGAAGGGTTGTAATTAAATGCAATCAAAAGTATTTTAGCAAATTTTTAACGCATTTAACCCGTTCAACATTTTTACCCCGTTTACTCCTTTTTCCCATTTTACACATTTTACCCCATTTGTCCTTATTAACATAATACTTACTAGGCTATGATTAATTGGTAATAATCGTTGAGGAACGAATAAGTTAGGCTTATACATAGTCTGTAAATAGAGCAGATACTAATGTGGGTGAAATAATTGAATATTAACACTAAATTTTGTCTATGTTTGTTTTGTCCTCATCAGTGCGTTTATAATTTATTTTACTAACTACCCAAATATTCTCCAAATTTTAAACCTTCAATTTTAGGTATACTTTAATTTTCTAAAAAAAATCCATTTTGGAGCACCATAAAAATATGTTTTAACACAATAATTGATTGTAATTCCTTAATGTCAACCCTTATAAAAAAAATTATTTACTTGGTAAAATTATATAGCCCCAAGCCTAGTTTTTTAACCCCATGTCTTAGTAGCCGTTCTGATTATATACTTATGTACTAATTACGTTAATGGTTTTAAGAATTTGGAAGGCTATATTTAGAGAAGTAAACCCAAATTTGCGTGGAGGTAGAGTGGAAAATTATTTTGTAAAAGCCATCCTCAGTACACCCGACTGAGATTGGAACCTTGATCATCCAGTCATTGGCGGTCCAGTCTACTGCCAGAGTAGTGCGTTAGAACATGCGGCCGCCGTAGCGGGTCCTAGGCCTAGTTAATCTAGAGGCTTATAAAAAGCTTATATGAATTTATTATCTTAAAATAACTATATTTTTCATGACTAATAATTGAAAGATCAAATAATAAAACAACTATGTTTTTGTTTCGTGACTGTGGCGATAGTAAAATATGTTAAAGTTCATGATATAATAGATTATAAAACATTACATTCACACTTTTATCTTTTTTTCAACTGGCCACCATAAATTATAACAAAAATATTTGTTAAAAAAAATTGTTTTATTTAGTAAAAACAAAAGCACGAATATGGGTTTGTATGATGTCATCAACCGTCTTCATCTTATCCGGTTCACCATCTTTATTTAAGAAAAGTAGAAAAACCTTTAAGAAGCTCTCGATTATAAATCAATTTTGAGTAAACCGCAGAAAAACGGTTTGTTGTGAAAGTTTTGACTGCCAAAAGTGACAGCGGATAGATACATGAAAGCACAGCTAGTAGCTTTTTATAACTGTCAGATTAGGATGTTCGTAAGGAAATCAGAGTTTTATACTAATTACTTTATCTGAAGGTTATGATAAAGAAGGTAGGTTCAGGAATTGACTCAGCATTCAGCAGCAGAGATGGTGTTAAAACCCCAACACACTGTGCAGCTGGGTAATTGTTTCCCCGATCGCCTCGCCTATTCCAGTAGTGGTGGAACTCACACACTTAACCTCCTATTGTGACTGAACGCTTTGAGCTCGTCCTCCATTGCTGTATGTGTGTTCGTGTGTGTGGAACAAAGCCCCGAGCAGCATATGTGGACGAGAGGAGGGGCTTACTAACTGTTTCCAAATATCTGGCGGGTTAAAATTCCTTTTATGACCGAGTAGGGGAGGTTTAATGCAGAGTACATGTCTTGGTTGGAGGGTTGGCTCCACGGAGGGAGGGAGAAATGTCGGGAAGTTGGGTTGTTGTATAGTCACATCACATGTCACCAATAAAGACGCACAAATCCTCAAGTTCAAATGTAGTTTACCAACTTTAAAACATATCTATGGCCATTTAACCCACGTGATATTAAATAGGGATATATGATTCGTACGATTTTAAACTATTTTGAAAAATTACAAAATTATATGTTATGATTTCTCCTGTTAGTACTGATTTTATTCAAGTAAATTAATTTAATAATTTTGAGAGGACCGTATATAATGTGGTCCGTTACCATTTTATCAAATATTTAAAAATGAATATACAACTAAGGAATTAGTAAAATTAGCAATTTTACTTGTTGGCTAGTGAATCGATCATTTTAAAATATAAAAAAAAATAGAAAAGGAAATGACAATATCTTTATAATAATTTTATTTCAACGTGGCTCTTCATATTATCAATAATAGTGGTGTAGTTTGAGTGAACACATTTAAAAATTATATTTATTTGCTAATATATGGGTAATAGAGGAATGAGGGGGACTGGAAAGCCAACAGAATATTTGTATTACTGATATTGGTTGAAAGTCACTAATGTTTACCTTTGTGGACATTTCTTTAATATAAATAAAATGTGTTGTTAATAATCTCTTCTAATAATACGTTCCTAAGGATGCCTGTATATCTGGCGTTTCGATAAATAATTGAAAGAACAAAATATAGTAATAAAACTATTATGTTTTTTGTTTCGTGTTTCTGCCAACAAGAGATATTGTAGTACATTAAATAATACATTAAAATGATATTTGCACTTGTATTTTATTACTGTATAAATGGCTACCAAATATATTTTTTTATAAATTAGACAAAATATTAGTTTCAAAATAAATATTTTTATTTTGTAGACAAAAGATCATAAACACAACCGAAAACCGTTTATATAATATAATCGGATATAATCAACGGTCTTCATTTCATCTGGTTCATCATCTTAATTTGTGAATTTAAAAGCTCTTGTTTGTAAAGTATTTGTAAGTAAACCACATATTATGCTTCCACACACAAAAAAAACATTCAAATGTTTAATTTTTTTTTATAATTTCGTGTTTCAATACTGTACTGTACAAACTGCTAAAAGAAAAACAAAATTTAAAACAAATTATTTGTTGTGAAAGTTTTGACTGCTAAACGGACAGCAGCTCAATACATGATCTTGCAGATAATATGATTTGACGTATGGATACATAAGATTAGATTTGGTAGATTCTGATAGTTGTCAATTACCTACAGTCCTTTGGTAGATGGGGTATAAGCATAGTGTAGTTTCCTATATCTTTAAGCAAGCGCCTGATGAGAACGCAGCCCAGCTTACATATGTGTAATGCTTGTGATGTTAGTACATTTTTTGCACTGGTAATCACTCATTTCTCGTACAAATTCTTAAATAGTACTGATAAACCAAGCAAGTATGGAAGAACTTAGACTGTTTGTAAACAAGCGTGTCATAACTTGTCTAAACCTGATAAATTGTCTCACTTATACGGGCTATTGAGCTACCAAGTTCCAATTATAGAGGTAAACATCGAAAAAATCTATGAAATCTAATCTCAGTTAACAAGGTCTGAAAATTCCCAGTAACAGAGGTATTTTAATGTAAAAGTGACGGGACCTCATTGTAATTATCAATAACAGAGGTTTCTCACATATCCAGGCCCCAGTTAAACAGGTTTCACTGTATAACAATATAATTTAAAATTACAAGTAGCGCCTTACATGACGCAACCCCATTGACAGTGATTTTATGTGGGGGGAAGGGAGGTCACTATATTAATAACCAACAACCCCTTAGGCCTAGGCAACTCAGCTGCCAGAAGTGTGATACAATCAGCCTCATACCATGATCTTATAATGCGTAATTGACATACCATCGAAGAGAATAAATGTTAAATTTGAAAAAAATGCATGATAATTTCAACACATAATATCCAACAAATAAACCAGATATAACAAGGCAAGTAACATAACAATTAACGTAGCTATTGTTTAGCTCTGGGGCCAGTAATTTGCCCTATAATAAAGGAAAACGAACAAAATCTCATATTATACCAGAAAACATATTTGACTGGTTTTAATGTACTCGAATGAACAGGGTGCAAACTTCAAACATCTGTCCTTTGGTATCACTGTCAAGACCAAAGTCTGCGGTCCCAATTTCTGACTGGCCTAAAACTGTACCGCTAGTTTTTAATATAGGGCAGTGGTTTTCAACTGGCTGCCTTTTATTTTGCGCTCTTCAAAGTTTCTTGGAAGAGTACTGCAGTAAAATTAATGTTTTCAGCTTAGAAACAAAGTTTTTACTTGATTGTAAAAAATCCATGAAAGCTCATACTGATGACCATGTGTAATTTATTCCTTACATTCGCTGTATTAGATTGATGCATCAATGATAGTATATTTTAGATGGAAAATTCGTTTGGTAAGTAGTTAAACTAGTTTAACTCACCATTTATAATTTAATTCACAATTAAATACCTGTTCTCGTTTTTGCATAACTTAACCGAAATGATCCTATTATGATGCGGCCCATCACGAGACTCTTGGATTAGATTGTGGCCTGGTCTAGGGAGTCTGTCTCACAATATATTGCATTTATGGTCATGGGTAGAATGTAGCTCAAACCCCAGCTAGAAAGAGTGAGCGTGATTTTCCACGTTTAATTTATGGCTGTGGTTTTCCTATACCATTTCCACCGATAATGGTAAGGCATTTATTCTAAAACAATCCATTATAAAAAGACAAAAAGCCCCTAAAAATTAATTTGCATATTACTACACGTCCGAACTATATACGTTTAATTAATTAACATTAATTGAGTAAAGTTATATGCTTAGGAAATGTACCCGCATTTACGCGGAGGGAGTGTTAGAGATTATTTATTAAATTCCTCTCTCCGTAAAAACAGTTGGTATTTGAACACAAATTTCCTTATTCAACAGAAAATACAACTGGTTTATTTTAAGATTCTACCCGCGTGTCCACTGAAGCGGGTAAATCGTTACCTGAGCAATGAAACGCGTTACAGGTATTCAAAAATCCCGCGCTAGTTGAGAATTGTTTTGTTATTTTAAAACACGGCTCATGCTAAAATAGCCGAGAATGTGTCTATACTGGGATTAAGAGCTTACGTTCTAAGATTAAACATAGGCTTTTGATTATTTTATCATCGCGTCATACTACCCGTTCGGGTTAAAGGCCTATGCTTATGTACTAATTACGATGGTGGTTTTAGAGATTAGAAAATATATATTTAGATGAAGTGTACCTACATTTGCGTGGAGGAGTGGTGGAAAACTATTTTTGAAAACTCCCCCTCAGTACACGTGACCAAGATTCTAACCTTGATCTATCCATCATCGGCAGTCTAGTCTATTGATAGAGAAGCGCCTTAGACCATGCGGCCACCGAAGTGGGTTTTAAGGTAAAGCTAGCTATTATTTTAAGCGTATAACCCGAACGGGTAGTAAGACGCGGTGCTAAATATTATTATTAGCTATTATTTTAGTTGTTATTTAGCTGTGGTGCTTTGTTTATAATATTATTTTTAGCGATTTTGAAGCTTAAGAGCTCCCATTACCAATAAGAAGTAAAGCATGATTTTGGTAGAAAGAACAGTAGAAGCTAGTTACTTAGTTACTAAAACAATGTTAATATATTCATAGATAAAAACACATTATCTTAAGCTGCCACTTTTAAAATATATTATCATCACCAATACAACAACACAAATAAAATAGAGGAATGTTAGATATATTGGCCACACGATTTTCTCTGCTGTTCTTCCAACCAAAACCAGGTTATACATACAGCGGTAAAAGGATATTTTCCTGTGAGAAAGCAGCATCCTTAATTACTGTGGTGTTAATGGTGTGTTCTATAAATATATGCTATAAAGTATAATACGTTACATCTCCAAAGTAGAAAGTCCTTGATGTTGGTACCTTGTATCAGAAACATGCTATCCTAATATTGTAATATTGGCGAGGGGTGTGACTTTGCTAAATCCTAGGTCGACACTTGACGGCGTAAGGACGCAATGAGGCAAGCAGGGCGCGGCGGTTTTCAAACAGCGTCACAGGAAAGAGGGGTAGAAAAGGGGTAGTTGGCCTCGTGCTCCCATCTGACGGCTGTTGAGTGCACCAAGCAAAGCAAGCTCTTTGTCACGCCTACGTGCCCACATTCACGGGGATTGTTTAATATTCACAGCGGGGCTAATAAGGACGACATTCTCAGCTAACCGAGCCGGGATTCTCAACCTTATGGGGAGGTTTTTGGCAAGTTGTACACTTTGGAGAGACACAATATCGTCTTTCTGCACGGCTGACTTTCCCCAGTTTTAAACCAAAGTTTGCGAACAACACTGTGAAGGGATGAAGCCCAGGAGGGTTGGTTTCGGAGTGAAGGAGGGGGAGTGCTATTGTTGGATCAGCCAGCAACGGAGAAAATGTTTCCATGGAAAACAAATAGAATTATACATATATTCAACAGACAAGGATACTGCTGCAGTGAGCCAGAGACGACGAATATGAAACTTATTATTTTACCATTTTATGTATAACTGAATATGTTAACGGTATTATAATATATCAAAAACATTATTTATATTATTATTAATTTGTGGTGTAAAACGTTCACGTTATGAACCTACTGATTATATCAGTTTACGACTTACAAACTAACTTTATTCTAGAACAGAAAAAATACCCTCTTCCCACACGGGGAAGTTTAAATTTCAGTAAAGCTAATATTTCTGATTGGGCTGGGAATCTATCTCAGGACCCTTAGCTTAGTGGAACGACACACTACCAAAAGAGTGATAGTAGGGTGGTTTTAATGCTTCATAACTATACAATAATAACAACAATATATGTTTAAAACTATTGTCAGTCCATGGCCCTTGTGTAGGGCATAGCCGCATCGATGACCACGCAGTCTAAGGCATCACGCTACAAATCACTGGATAGTCAGTGATGGAGTCCAAGCTTGTATCTCGGCTGGGTGCACAGAGGGTGGTCTTCAAAAACCCTCTAACACTAATGCGGATGCATTTCTTTTAACCCACTTTCCCAATCCCTGTCCCCTATACTAATTAATTTATAAAATTGGTTTTAATTTACTAATAAAATAAATTATACGGTGCCCGCAAGGACTTTCTCTCTCATATATCTAAAATTAGAGATATTTAATTAAAACTCGTAAGAGTTGTAAAACGGAATAATAGACAAGGTTGCAGATAAAGTGAGAAAATAGGAACATCTCTGTCCACCAGAGAACATAACGATAAATTCTCGATATCAAAGACCTCAATTATATATAGATTCTTATAGCTCAGAAACGGTTGGTTTTATGACAATACAAATGATATAATATTTTAGTTTGAACAGAACTACATTTATGATCAATTATTTCATATCTCAAATAGTTGCGGAGATATGAACCAAATCTGCCATTTTGTTTTAATGTCAAATAGAGTCTAGATAAGAGATTTAATCGTCATAGCAGATCTCGATATAATCGATTTGATTCTGTTTTTTCCTTAATAAACTACCTTTAATTTTAGGGTTAATAGCCAATTCCATAAAACCCTTGGTGGATCCTTAAGAAAACCCAAGATTTACTCCGATAGATAAACTGGTTTACGGTCTAGACCAAGATACAAAGAGGAGGCATCACCAAGACAGCTTTTTATGTTTCAGAGGATCATGAAACGGCCACATTTATCAATTTCGTGGAGGGAGAGTGAAAAACAATTTAGGAAAAACCACCATCAGTACACCTGACCGAGATTCGAACCTCGATCTCCCCTCCTAGTCTACTGCGAAAGTAGCGCCTTAGACCACTCGGCCACTGAAACGAACTTTACATCAATTAAAATTTGTAAATGGATATTATAAGAACTGTTGTAGAGGAAAGATTAAAAATAAAACACTAATGAATGAGGATGATTGGACTATTGACGTTCTTTATAATAGAGTTTGGCTAAGAGCAGGGGTTAGCAACTGGTCCATCTAGCACCAAGGTTCACTCGATCTCGTAAGAAAACTAGTCATCAAGAGCATCACATGCCCATCAACTCTGTGATACAGTCGGCTGGAAATCGTGAATTTACACCAGCACTATTGCACGTGAATCATCTCTGATTAGACATTAATAATGGAGATAAAGAGTTAATAGAAGTTCCTAATACGGAACAATGTTGAAATATTAAATGCAATTTGGATGGAAAAAACTGCGTTGAAAAGGCTGTTTTTGACCATTTTATAATGGCTTCACAGCCAATCTTTGTGAACAAATCTTCATTCTCTCATAATAAAGACATACTGTAGCTATTAACAATATACTTTGTTGGTTGTTCCCCCATCGTCACTGCAGAAAATGTCGAGTAATCATTCAAATACGAATGTACTACACACATTTCTGGCATATCGTAGGTTTTTTCTTTTACCTTAACTACCATAATACCTCGCGCGAGCTGGGAGATGATTTAGGCCGGCTATGTTGCACGTTCTTAAAAGTAGATCTTTTGAGTCCTTAAACAAGAAAACATTTCAAGCACTGTCAAATAATGTTGGAGTATGACCAAAATAGCCTTGACCTGTTGTAAGCGGAAATGTCGTAAGACATTTAAATAGTTTTTTTTATAAAGGTGTGGAAATAAGTATCTTAGAAAATATTAAAACTCTAGGAATAAAATATAAGATGTATTGTCTTAGTAAAAAGCTAAATTATAGTGAAGAAACTACGGGCGATCGCAGGACAGTTTGCAAGTTTAATAAGTCGATTGGTGCGTAAAGGTTCGCTGACCCCGGGATCGAGAATGGTCAAGTTATGGAGCCCCGTAGAGCTGAGAGACCACAAGATGATTTCATTGTTTTGACAACCGTTTACAAAAGATTTATCTGTAGCTAACCATTGATTATTTTTTCAAGAAAAACCTTTGTATATTTTAATTGTTTAACTAAACGTGTACTTTTTGAAATGACTGATTATATCAGCACACGACTTACAAAATAGCTTAATTATAGAACCTACACAAAAGTTGGTCCTCTAGTCACCGTGAAAAAGGAATCTTAGATTTTAATAAAAATCAGTATTTATATCATGCTGGGAATCTAACCCAGCACCTTTTGTCTCAACATGCAAATGCGCTACCAGTTGAAATAATGTATCAGATGTTTGGGTTAGTCAAAAATATGGTTTTCTAAGCAATTGATCAAAATAAAATTCAAATTTAACACGACAGTACAACCTTTAATATGTAATAGCAAGTAATTAAATATAATCCTGAAGCACGTCTTTTACGGTCATTATTTTGAGTTTATTTATAGTTAACGGTAGAAACGTACGTTTTTACGGCCGACATGATCAATCATCGATCCTCAGCCAGTTCTCATGATGGAGAGATAACAATATTATGGCGAATAAGCCTTGAGATGAAAAAGAATGTCGTGCATTGATCTGGAGCTGTGGTCGAGTTACTCAAGTTGTCCGCCACGGTTTATTGGCGCTAGTGGCGGGAACTGGTGGGGTGGAGTCAGTCTTCCGTGCCATTGATTTTGGGTCGGCGTGGCTACACTAGGTGGTGTAGAGGATGGGAAGGCTCTGTTACATTAGGTGATTTGGAGGATGGGAAGGCTCTGTTACACTAGATGGTGTGGAGGATTGAAAGGTTCTGTTACACTAGTTGGTGTGGAGGATGGGAAGGCTCTGTTACACTAGGTGATTTGGAGGATGGGAAGGCTCTGTTACACTAGGTGGTGTGGAGGATTGAAAGGCTCTGTTACACTAGGTGGTGTGGAGGATGGGAAGGCTCTGTTACACTAGTTGGTGTGGAGGATTGAAAGGTTCTGTTACACTAGGTGGTGTGGAGGATTTAAAGGCTCTGTTACACTAGGTGGTGTGGAGGATTGAAAGGTTCTGTTACACTAGGTGGTGTGGAGGATTGAAAGGTTCTGTTACACTAGATGGTGTGGAGGATTGAAAGGTTCTGTTACACTAGATGGTGTGGAGGATTGAAAGGTTCTGTCACACTAGATGGTGTGGAGGATTGAAAGGCTCTGTCACACTAGATGGTGTGGAGGATTGAAAGGCTCTGTCACACTAGATGGTGTGGAGGATTGAAAGGCTCTGTTACACTAGATGGTGTGGAGGATTGAAAGGTTCTGTTACACTAGTTGGTGTGGAGGATGGGAAGGCTCTGTTACACTAGGTGATTTGGAGGATGGGAAGGCTCTGTTACACTAGATGGTGTGGAGGATTGAAAGGCTCTGTCACACTAGATGGTGTGGAGGATTGAAAGGCTCTGTTACACTAGATGGTGTGGAGGATTGAAAGGTTCTGTTACACTAGTTGGTGTGGAGGATGGGAAGGCTCTGTTACACTAGGTGATTTGGAGGATGGGAAGGCTCTGTTACACTAGATGGTGTGGAGGATTGAAAGGCTCTGTTACACTAGATGGTGTGGAGGATTGAAAGGTTCTGTTACACTAGTTGGTGTGGAGGATGGGAAGGCTCTGTTACACTAGGTGATTTGGAGGATGGGAAGGCTCTGTTACACTAGATGGTGTGGAGGATTGAAAGGCTCTGTTACACTAGGTGGTGTGGAGGATTGAAAGGTTCTGTTACACTAGTTGGTGTGGAGGATTGAGATTCTCTGTTACACTAGGTGGTGTGGAGGATTGAAAGGCTCTGTTACACTAGGTGGTGTGGAGGATGGGAAGGCTCTGTTACACTAGTTGGTGTGGAGGATTGAAAGGTTCTGTTACACTAGGTGGTGTGGAGGATTGAAAGGCTCTGTTACACTAGGTGGTGTGGAGGATTGAAAGGCTCTGTTACACTAGGTGGTGTGGAGGATGGGAAGGCTCTGCCACACTATATGGCCTATCTAAATTTATCAGATAGTTCTCCTATTATATATTTTAGTTACGGTATTAGCTTCATTTAAATGTGACTCTTCTTTTGATATGAATTTGTACATTTCCTAATATTGGCATGATAAAGACTTCCCAATTCGAAGGTGGCTGCGTTATCTGATGTCTTATGATAGTTTTATTTCTTAATTTAAGCTGATAATTTCCACATGTCCATCACAGACTCAGCCTCAAAATATGGTTGAAGTTTGACCCTGGCCACGAGACTACTCTTGGATAGCTCAGTGGTTAGAAAAATGGCATACCAAGCCCAAGGTTCCGGTTTTTATTCCCGTGTTCAGATGTCATTTTTCAATTCAATTAGATGTGCTATATGAATTAGTCCCTTATTGATTAATTAATAAAATCTCCTTATACTAGAGGTGGTGTTCACATACAGAAAGATTTGGAGATATTAAATTACTTCCACCGGATAATACAGGTGTATATTTTCATTATTGTTATGCTTTGCCTTTTTACAATACAATATAAGTCTCTGATATCCATTTAAATCCACTTGCAGTATTAAAATAAAATAAAAAATTGTTAAATATTGTACGCTATCTATTCCCTATTTATTATTGTTTGTATAATTTCTCAAAACAGTTTCATATAAAAAAAATAAGAATATAACAAAGAGTTTCCTCAAAAAAATATGAACTTGCCTTATTTTAACAAAATTAAAAATATATATTTTATTAATTTTACTAGTGATTCATGCCATTCTCAAAATAAATAGGACTTAAACGAATAATATCAAATTTATAAAAAAAAATCTATCAAAAGGGCGTATACAAATTTGTCAACATTGAGAAAGATGATTGGCTTAAACAGATTATGAACCAATACATATCTTACAAAAATACATATTTTTTTAATACATTACATTTTTGTCGTTCATTAGCTATAGAAAAATAGTTTATTTATTCTTTGGTTAGTTATACTAATATAAGAACTTAAATTAAAAAAATATTGCCAAACTGTATTTTTTTAAATGACTCATTTGAATTCAAAACATGAAAATGGTATGCGAGATAGTCTAAACAAACATGGCCCATTTATATATCGAAAATACATTTTACGTATTTTTATTGAATCTGGTATTCACATAGTTATTCTAGCATAATCAAACATGATCGTCAATGTGAATATTAAGGATTTCTCAATAATTATTATTTAAAGATAATGAAACAACGCGAAAATAAAAACTAAGATTATATTTATATAAATACAAGATAACGCAGGAAAACAACCCAAATAACAAGGTATAAGGACATAATATTTTCTTATGAGCTCATTTGTTGAGTTTAATATTATTTGATGACAAGTAATAACACTATTTAACTAATTAAATAGGCTTGATTCTAAGAAGTGTAAAAGTACCCCGAACAAATTGTATTATTCGGTGAAGACACATCTTTAGTCTCTATAAGTTCCACATCCTTTTAGTAGTAAGGTCCTTAGAAATGGGAATCACGTCTACAAAGTCCGTATCCGCACTCACGTGACCATGCCAACCAACGAGAAAGTTGGAAGCAACATCCAATTAAACTCTTCGAAAGGAAACTTTTTAGGGCTAGGTGCAAGCAAACATCATCTGTGTAGCAGATGATATCCCAGTGTAACAATTTATTTATCTAGCCCCACCTCTTACTACCCGTTCGGGTTATACGCTTAAGATCTAATTACGCTAATGGGTTAGGAATTGGGGAGGTTGAATAAATAGGAAGGGAACCAACATTTGCGTGGAGGGAAAGTGAAAAACAATTTAGGAAAATCCCCCCCAGTTCACCCGACTGAGATTCAAAACTCTATCTTCCCGTCCTCAGCAGTCTAGCTTAACATGAAACTAGCACGTTAGTCAACTATGTCACCGATGCAGGTCAGTGTAACAATTATTAACACAAGTAACTACATAATATATTTTGATACAACGTCCGGGATAGGCTACATTTGTAAGGTAGGTTAAGTGCGGTCACAAAAATATATTTAAAACATGAACTAGTCAGTGTAATTGCTATGATAATTCTATTGGTGCTTTCATTTCGATGCGTGCGCTCGCTTGCATTTGAGTCAACTTATACGGAGTGATAAGGACTAAGGAATTAAAGATAAGGTATATGTAGACAGTACACTCTGATAATGTAGAGTCAATCTCTTAGGCCCCCCATACACGTACGGGTTTGCCTTCAGGATGAACTGACAGGCCGGACAAACAGTCCTACCTGTCCCAGGTCCCACCACACACGCACAGTACTTTTCGGACTGTCAGGTTACTATCTCCAGTTTGCCTTACAATCTGATTGAGTGTAGATGTTGACAAGTTTTTAGTGGGGTAAATGTCCTCAGTTGATGAATTGCTCAAATATGCAGCGATTGCGCGCGTCTTCAAGAATAAAGTCTGAGGATTAACGGGCTTTACTTTTTCAAGCAGTTGAGCATATGCTTTCTCCAAATCGTGATGATGATACTCTCTAGTTTTTATTTTACTCGACGAAGGGAGATTTCTGAACTCCTCGATAATTTTAGATACAATTTTTTTTCGACCAAATAGCCAAGGCGTAGTATAGGATCAAACACGATACAAACACGATATATCACCGAGCACGTGTAGCGTGGAAATTGAACTGAATGAAGACTTAGCCTGCCTGTTGGCCGCGTTTCCCCCACACACGTCAGTTCCGTCTGACAGGCCCCACGGTCTGCAGGTAGAACTGTCGGAATTCCCACAGTCACAGTCCAAACGATTGGCCGGCCGGCCACCTCACACACGTCAGTTAGACCTTTCAGACTTCAACCGTTCAGGCCGAACGGAAGGCGAAACTGTATGTGTATGGGGGACTTTACGGAGCTCCACGCACCTTATGCATACGGAGTCTGTAGATGGGGCTTGATACAGATATATATCCTAGCGCTCCAACTGTGTACTCATCACTGCAAAAGATGAAGGACCAGTTTCATCAAAAATAAAACTTTCCACATTGCCAGGGAACCATACCTGGGCCCCCTAGCTCGATGGATAATAAGCGCTTCTGTGCGACTGATTAACCTAGTTTAGGTACACGACTACACTCAAACCAGAAACCTCATGCAAGTTCGAGTTTATGTATTCTTCAATAGACAACAACGTGATTGCGACCAGTCAAACTGTTTTCACACTAATCCTTTTCTAACTTTTTAAATATTTAAAAAGAAAATTGTAAAAGGGTTTACTGGCTTCAATTATATCTTTTTCTAATAATATTACATTTTATTGCGCTAAGATACAATACTAGCTCAAGCTGTAATATGGTGGATATTTGTATAAAAATATTTTTGAAAATACAATTATAGCCTATGTCCTACGACTAACATTGATAAATATTTTCTTGATTATTTTATTGTTATCATCATCATCATCATTATCATTTTATATTGTCTATGAAAAGTAACAGTGGCGGTCCACATGGCCTGACGTTGGTGGCTTCATGGTTTAGCGTATCACTTTACTCTTGGACTGTATTTACGGTAACCGGGAGAACGAGGCTAAAATCACATTTTGCCGTAATACGGAAGCGTTTTCCTAAGTTATTTTAGCATTCTCCCTCTATGCAAATGCGGAGTTATTTCGTTTAAAATTCTACCTATCTCATCCCTATTCTATTAACTCAATTAATGTATGATTCAAACCAAACGAGTACTAAAATGGGGTGAAAAAAACGTTCAAAGGTGTCCAAAGATAATATTTTTTTTCTAAATCGGACCAAGCCACGTGTTATCCGTAAAGATATACGTGCTTCTAAGGGCGTGAGGAAACCTAAACCCAGAATACTCGACTGTGATGAGTGACCTAACAACCAATATCTTTGTTTGCCTTCATCTCTGTCCTCTATTGAGCGATAACAGTGTTGCTGCTAAGTATTATCTGTCTCGTATCCATCCGACACGAGTGTCCACGTCATCAGCTGACACGAGGAAGTAGAACCATCGTAACCCTCCCCCCCTCTTATTACTAGGTGAGGGAGAGGGTGTGATAAGGCTGTCATAACCATATCTGATAGAGACAGTATTCGTTGGAAAATACCCACAAGAGGAAAACTAGGAATAACATTTTATTAACTTTAAACCAAAATGAAACTGAGCAAGATATATTGAATATCACTTAACAAATGTCTTCTTTTAGAGGTTGACCTCGGAAAACTTGGGGAAAAGTGCTCGCCTCAGGACCCGATGCTCGTAGGTTCAAACCCAGTAGGAGTTGATGGATTGTTCTTGGGCGATAAAATTCTGTAGCACAACTTCCTTCGGAGGAAAGTAAAGCCATCAGGCCTAGGTCGATTGTGATATGTAAAATAACCATTAAAATTATGTTAAAATACCTTTCATGGCAAAATTGGTTGGCCCTTTCGATCTCGCTCATAGAAATTCTCGTGTACTTAAATAATTAGTTGGTTAAGAAAGTGTACGTAAAATACCTCAAATGGCCTAAATGAAATAAACTAATTTAGAGATTTGTAAGTTTCCTCAGGTTTCAATCTTTTGACCTGAAATTAATAACACACCCTCTAATAGATACATAGTTTAAGTCGTCAATTTCACAATATATTGTATTTCTGATGACAAAGATGTTGAGTTTCGCTGGGAAAGGTTTTCCATGTATGATTTACATCCGGCCATACTCAAACCCCGACCTCCACACCACCAGTAGACTGGACTATATGAGACTAATATTTGATCCATGTACCCAGTGAACTGCGTATTTGTTATTACTATAAACTAGAAATGAACTGCACCATACTTTAGTTTACCTACAAAGGAGTTTTTATCTAAACCAGGGGTTATCAACTGGTAGCCCGTGATGCTTTTTTTNTTAATTTCTCTCTTAGGCCTACAGCCACTGTATCATATTGATACATCAATGAAAGCTCACACTGATGTTCATGTTTAATTTCTCTCTTAGGCCTACAGCCACTGTATCATATTGATACATCAATGAAAGCTCACACTGATGTTCATGTTTAATTTCTCTCTTAGGCCTACAGCCACTGTATCATATTGATACATCAATGAAAGCTCACACTGATGTTCATGTTTAATTTCTCTCTTAGGCCTACAGCCACTGTATCATATTGATACATCAATGAAAGCTCACACTGATGTTCATGTTTAATTTCTCTCTTAGGCCTACAGCCACTGTATCATATTGATACATCAATGAAAGCTCACACTGATGTTCATGTTTAATTTCTCTCTTAGGCCTACAGCCACTGTATCATATTGATACATCAATGAAAGCTCACACTGATGTTCATGTTTAATTTCTCTCTTAGGCCTACAGCCACTGTATCATATTGATACATCAATGAAAGCTCACACTGATGTTCATGTTTAATTTCTCTCTTAGGCCTACAGCCACTGTATCATATTGATACATCAATGATAGTTTGGTTTAGACGGAAAATTCGTTTAGTATATAGTTAAATTTGTTTAAATTACCACTTATAATTTCATTCACAATTATTAAATATTAGTTCTCGTTTTGGCGTACCTCGAAAGAAATGATCTGATTATGAGGCTCGTGGATGAGATTGTAGCGCTGGGGAATTTTTAAGTTGGATACCCTCGATGTAAGCGAATTTAACAAACCAATGATATCCATGTATAAAGTGTAGAGTGGATATTATTGCAGCAACATTTTGATTCAAGAAGAAAACTAAAGTGGTTTTAATGTGGGAGGTGTGTTTATAGGTAAGTATGTTTGCAATATATGTACCAAAAAGCGTTTTTGGTCATTATAAATAAAATATTGCTTTATTAGAAACCTTAAGTTTAATTTTCTCAACAGTTCTTAGTTTTTTCAGGGGTATCATGACATTTGACCAGGGTTCTTTAAATGAATAGAAAACACAACGATGTCCAGGACGGATATTCAAGAAATTTTAAGGTTACTGTGTGTGTGTATATATATATACACGATTTTTATTTGAGGAATTTGACGTGCACTTTCTGAACAAACTGATTATAATATATCAACATACAATTTCCAGGCCTCCACCGTGGTTCGGATTCCACGTTAAACTATAGGTCCTCCATTTCATCTCACAATCACCCTACCATCACACATTAGCGNAAACTATAGGTCCTCCATTTCATCTCACAATCCCCCTACCATCACACATTAGCGTAAGTGCGTATAACCCGAACGGGTAGTAAGACGCGGTGCTAATAATAATAATAATAATAATAATAATAATAATAATAATAATAATAATAATAATAATAATAACATACAATTTAAAAATTAATTTAAATTTAGATCAGACACAACATTAAGTACTTGGCCTTAATTAATATTTGCGAGGGTGGAAACCCACATTTTACGGGGGGGAAATGTGTTAGCAATGATTTCTGGTAGTCTGCCTCTTGAACTACAAGTTGTTTTTACAGTCAGTCAATACCATGAGCAGAACTAGTATCTAAGTGTTTTTATAGCTAGATTTCAGGATGTTATAGACGCTTAAAAATGGTAAATATCCCCTCTAAATGTATTAGGGTTATTTTATTTTTGCCCCAAGCCACTCCTTTCACTGGTGATAATTTTTTGGCCATGACGGTAATCGAAACCAGGACCTTTATCTCAGCAGTGAGATATGCTACCAACTGAGCAAAAGTGTTGGGACTTTTACTTAACTAAAATAAACTTTTCTACCAAAACAATACCTGATAAATTTTGTCCAAAAATGTTTTTGTAATAAAAAGTGAAAATATGGACCTTGAATCTTGTCCCGTTCCTGCCTCAATGTTATCGTTCTCAAGCTAGATATTCATCCCGACAGTGATATCGTGGCTGCCACGAGGCTCAAAAGGATGACCTACGACGTCCAACTCTTTGTGTGACAATCAATTGGAAATAGCGGCATTTGTCCGGTGGCGTATCTCGGTGCGAGGGAGGGTGAAGATAATTAAGTCTGGACAAAGCTGGTCGGCCCGAGGAGAATCATAGCTCCACAACACTCCCAGGCTGGCCTCAATAGATTGCAATGTGTCCCCGGAGGGAGGGGGAGGGATCCAATTAAAATAATGCGCCAACAAGTGTCGCTGCTGTGTGTTGCCAACAGAAACACACATCAACCCCCTAACCCCTTCTCTCTCTGGCTACTCCCCCCAAACCCCCTAACCCTACCAACGATACTCTCTTTCCAATGTAGCGCTCAAAACAGGGTGAGCCACAATACAACATGGCAGCTTGTCTCACCCTACTTACATCATATTGTGTCCAACTGGTTTTTCAATACTCACCCTGGTGAACTCGTGGACTCGTGTCTAGTATGGGCTAGACGACGGGAATGTTGGGTTTCAAATACCGAATGGATTTAATGATATTTTTCCCTAAGTGATATTTCACTTCTACACGCAAATGCAGGTACATTTTATAGACTCTACTTCAATCCTCCGTGTGGTTGAATATGGATAGCTCGGAGGCGTAGTAAGGCGCAGGACGAATGAAAAACTACCTCAATAAAATTATTGTAAGATGTTGTTCTACTACCTACACTCTACACTTTTAAATTATTAATATTTCTTAGTATTCATAAAAAGAACCGTTATATAAGTATCAATCCATCCCTCCCTTTTTTTAAATGAGATAATCATAGTGAAAAGAAAAATGGTCTAACAATAATTCAACCTATTGATAAATGGGTGTTTTTGTAATATAAAACTATCGTCCAATCCTTATCTAAATAAAATACTTAAATACACACTTATGTACAATAATTGAAATAGGCACGTTTTATTATTCAATTAACTTACTTTGTTCACTTGCAATTAAATCATAAATTGTTTATAAGTAGGATTTTCAATTATCTGTTTTAATTTTAAACCATTAAATTAAACACTTTGTTTTAGCTTAAAAACTATAAGTGAACACATTTTTTGGTGAAAAGAACCTTTCTAACCATTCTATTAATTATTATATTCCTACGTGATTCGTTTATTTTCTGACAATGCTAGGTGATGTTTTTATTCTGTAATACTGAAAATATTGTCACTGTCTTTCTCTCTCTCTCTCTCTCAGCAAGCTCTAAATTATCACGTGTAATTAGTTCACCACTTCACTCCGAGTTTGGTTTGAGCCGAGCGAGTGACTACTTGTTCTGACAGTTAAACTTTGGCCAAACATTTATTAGGGAAGAAAAAAAACAGAGGTAGAAACTTCGAGAAGAAAAAGAATATTCCATACGTAGCTGTATGTTTCTAGTACCCGGAGGCAGTTAGTATGTATAAAAACTGTAAGATATTACATATAAGTTTTCACTAGGGTTGAGCTTGTGTTCTGTTAAGTACGTGTGATACGTGTGTAGTCTACAGCATCAGAGAAAGGTACAATACTGTACCAGTGTATTACAATCATGTTCGACGCACTCGGTTGGTTGTAGTCCACTGGTAAAACGCAATTGTGAATTGTGTTACCAGGAAATGCAATTTGGATTTTGGAATCCCCCATACAAATAAGTGACATCTAAGAAAACTAATTACTACTGTACAAAATATTTAGGTGAACCGTGGATTAATTTAAAGGGAAAATAAATGGCACGGAACTCCGCAAGGACTTTCTGGCTCTATTGTTTGAAAATGGATATATTTACTCAAAACTTGTAATATATGTGAAACGAAATAATATACACTAGTAAACCCAAGCATAAATTGAAATATATTTATGTAAAACTTTTTTTAGTCCCGATTTTAAATTTTATAAGCTTGTTTTTAAAGAACCAATGTCCTTATCTGTATATTTGGACCGATAAAAAAGATCAATGTTGAGTTCACAAGGGTCAACACTTCGTATTAAAATTTCAACTTCCGGTTAAAATTTTCGACATTTTATTAGGTGTTGCAAATCTTCATGCCATCGTATTGCTATTAAACTCCTCATTTATAAATTTTTACCAATAAATATGTTTATATTTACTATTGAGTCTAAAATGGATATAGATCATTTTTGTACAAACATTTATCCTAAGATGTTGGAGGAAAAACCACATAAACGTTTAAAGAGACTTAGGGCCTACTTATATTTAATTACTCTATGGCAATGGAGAATTGTAACGTCAAAACTTAAGTAGTATCTTTTTACAACTAAAGTTCACAAAATTGTATTAATATATTTGCGAATATCTCAGAAACTGTTGGATTTATAAAAATATATTTCATATAAAAGTTTTTTATTTTTAATAGTACTAAAATTTTTCAATAATAAGTTTTTTAGTATCTCAAATAGTTGTGGAGATACTGAAGTTTCTGCTTCTGTAAAGTACCCTAAAATTAATTTTTATGGTAAAATGAAAATATCCAGTTTATTTATAATCTTAATCAACACCTAGATACAAATTTTAATCAAAATCGTTTGAGTCAATTTTGAGAAAATCGATTTTTTAAAATCTTTTCGCTCTTTCTTAAATTAATCTTAATTTTAAGTTTAAACAGACACACAGACAGACGTAATTGAAAAGACCACTTTAAAGGTTTGGGGGGTCTTGAGACGTCGACATCCATCAACATTTCAGGTTAGATTTTCTTTTGCGGTCGCAATACTTTTACCTTTTGTGTTTTCGTATTAAAATTTCAACTTCCGGTTAAAATTTTCGACATTTTATTAGGTGTTGCAAATCTTCATGCCATCGTATTGCTATTAAACTCCTCATTTATAAATTTTTACCAATAAATATGTTTATATTTACTATTGAGTCTAAAATGGATATAGATCATTTTTGTACAAACATTTATCCTAAGATGTTGGAGGAAAAACCACATAAACGTTTAAAGAGACTTAGGGCCTACTTATATTTAATTACTCTATGGCAATGGAGAATTGTAACGTCAAAACTTAAGTAGTATCTTTTTACAACTAAAGTTCACAAAATTGTATTAATATATTTGCGAATATCTCAGAAACTGTTGGATTTATAAAAATATATTTCATATAAAAGTTTTTTATTTTTAATAGTACTAAAATTTTTCAATAATAAGTTTTTTAGTATCTCAAATAGTTGTGGAGATACTGAAGTTTCTGCTTCTGTAAAGTACCCTAAAATTAATTTTTATGGTAAAATGAAAATATCCAGTTTATTTATAATCTTAATCAACACCTAGATACAAATTTTAATCAAAATCGTTTGAGTCAATTTTGAGAAAATCGATTTTTTAAAATCTTTTCGCTCTTTCTTAAATTAATCTTAATTTTAAGTTTAAACAGACACACAGACAGACGTAATTGAAAAGACCACTTTAAAGGTTTGGGGGGTCTTGAGACGTCGACATCCATCAACATTTCAGGTTAGATTTTCTTTTGCGGTCGCAATACTTTTACCTTTTGTGTTCGAAAAGTTAAATATATATATACATATATTTACATATAGCTTGAAAGTGATTGGTTTTATAAAAAAAATACTTCTTATAAAATATTTGTATTATAAAAATACCTACATATTTGTAGCTATATGTAATTTAAAATCTCAAATGGTTTAGGAAATATTATAAAAAAATTATAATTTTAGCTTCATACAGGAGCCCTTAAAGTTTTTTTGCCAAAATATTGAGAGTAGTTATTTTGTTTGGAATATTTATAAATGTTTAGAAATGAAGTTTAATCAAAATTGTTAGAGCCGATTTTGAGAAAATCGATTTTTTCTCTTTTTGCCCTTCAGTAAACTACCCTCAATTTTAGGGTTGGATATCCAATTTCAAAACAACTTCGGGGAAACCCTATGAAAGCCCTAGATACCAAGTTTTAGCCCGATTGGTAACATAGTTTAGGTTCTAGGTAGATGTACAGACAGACAGACGGAAAGTTAAAAACAACTTTTTTGGATTCGGGGGGTCATGAAACGTTAGGATTCATCAAAATCTTGAGTTCAATTATTTTGACGATCACTATACTTTCTCTACCTGTAGGATAGCGAGAAAGTAAAAAGTCGCTTTAAAATTATGGACGTTGAAGGTTTTACAACTTGTAAATAAGTGATCTAGCTAGATATATATTTAAGAGTTTTGTTATAATACGTGTTTCAACTATTATATGCACTTTAATGTTGTAAAACTAACTATTTTTTACGTATAGTCCGAACATGTAGTAAGACGTGGTGCTAAAAAAAATCTTTCTCAATTATTCGATTGCGGTTTTAGCTCTTCTATATAATATGCAAACGACTGATGGGACTTTCTTGTGCATATGTGTGGGTTGACAGATGTTGATAAATTTGATAATTCTTGACCAAACTTGGGCAACCTTTCAAGAAACCTCGTGGCTTTGTTTTTAATCTTGCTTTAGGGGGAAAAAAAAGGCAGGGATTTTGAAACAAAAACAAAATTTGAATGCATTATAAATAACTTAAATAGTTACATAAAATATATTAATCTATCTGCTTATTAGGGTGTAAATATGATTAAAAGTATGTATTAGACATATTTTAAAAGTATATTTGAAATGATAGGGGCCTGCTATTGTTATAAATTAATTACACTAAACAGACTTAACCTAAATTTCTAAACCATCACAAGAATCAATTATTATTTATGTCTTTGATATAATTCATTATTTTAGTTAGTTTTCATTTGTGCCGAAAACATATATTTCCCATAAAGCTGATATTTAAAATAATAAATATATTTCTTCTTCTTTGATGAGAATATTAAATTTGCTTTTATTCAGTATCACAATAAATCTATAAATCTTGCACGTTCAATATAGCTCTATAAGAAGCATATCAAGAATATTAAACAAAACGTTAATGTTAGTAAAAATATAAAATATAATATAATTTTAATTTCGGGTGTACATTTCTATTATAAAATGAACGTGGGTCTACAGTTCCTCAACATATCTTTTAAACAACCAAAAATAAAAAGCGTGTCAATTGTTTCGAGTCAGGGTGTGAAGTCGAGTGCGTTTCAATTGACCAGTGACATTTTGATGGGCCTCCTTCCCACCAGCACCCCCTCCCCCTTCTCACCCCTACTGGCTGCTGCAAAATTGTGATTAGATTGTTGCTGGTTCGCGCAGAAGAGGGGAGTAGGGGTAGAAAGAGAGGGGTTTAGCAACGAAGGGAGAGAAATTGGATTACCCGTGTTGAGCGTATTATATGATGATGATCGAGTACGCTTTAGAGGGTGAATATATGGCTAGTCACACAAGCAACGAGGAGGGGTGGAGGGGGTAATGTGTATGCGCGGTAGATTGGGACACTAAAACGGAGAATGGGGGTGAGGGGAAGGAGGTTTTTTGAAAATGCCAACAGCACGATGAGGGGAAGGCGAAAGAGAAGTCTGTTATATTCTCCACCCTAAATATTTTTTTTTCAAAATTGTATGGGTATAAAAATATCACGAGTAATGGAGTGGAGGGTAAAAAGTAGTTGAAGGGGGGTTGTAAAAGAAGGGGAGGCAGCGCCTATGGGAAGTGTCTTGGTCCATAAAAATGCAGCGTATGCGTGTTTTAATGCGATGTGCTGCCAGAGGGGGCAGTAATGCTGCACTTAGTCGTCTAATGACTTTATTTATTGCAGCACAAATCGAATTCTCTGCTACAGCTGTAAGTTAGGTATTTGTGCGCCACCCCGTTTAAAACTTGTTTCATATTTTTGTTTAAATAACATTTCAACACCACCAGACGTTTATGTTTAGATACAAATACGATTGTATAAAAATTTGGAATATTTTTACTTCTTAATAGCAAGCTAGATTTTAAAATTAACTCAAGAATTGTTATTAAAATGTATTGTTTGACACTTTAATATCCATACTATTCTTAACACATTCAATATGTAAGCATTAATCATCAATATTATCACGTGTACAGCCTCGAAGACAATTCTTTTTGATTTTAATTTCTATGTTATAGTGTGGCATTGTCATATTGCCATAGGGCTTACAGTTACAAAACTCTTTAAAACTATATCCACATATTCTTTCGTCAATTCGTATGTTATTTTAATCAATTGTGTTAATACCAATAAAATATTTAAAATAAACGGCATTTTATCAAAATTAAGAACATAATTTTAGAGTTTCCGAACATACCTTCCTATCGTGGTTCATATATACATAGCAAAGGATAATCTTATTTTAAATTAGATGTAACTCTTTATCTATGTATAGTAATATATGTATATATTACCTTATTTGTAGATAGTAATAAGAAACATCTACCAGCCAGGGAGTCCAATTTTCTGATATTATGCAAGTACATGTTTATTTTCAAACAAGAGACTGCTAGCACCGCTTTTGTGAATAGGTTGCTTGTCTAACCCAATTCATTGGCCGCATTGTCTAAGGCGTTACTCTCACAATAGACTGGCTGCCAATGACGAGGAGATCAGGGCTCAATCCTAGTTGGTTGCACTGAGGGATTTTTTTCCTACACTGTTTTCCCCTTGGGCTGCATGCAAATGCGGGTTCACTTTCTCTAAATTAAACCTTTCTCATCCCTTACACATTAGAGTAATTAGTACATAGGTGTGTAACCTGAACGGGTGGTAAGATGAGTTATTAAAAATAAAATTTGTTTAGTGTCTTGAAGTATATACTTCTCATCCTATAACCTAATAATAACTAAAATAAGCTTAAATAAACATGAATAAAAACATAAACCCATAACACTAAAATAAAAATAAATTTCGCTTCACGATCTCTGCAAGGCGTCTACTACTTCAAATGTCTCCTTCTAGCGCCTACCAGACTTTAGTTTATAGTCTTCATAGCATTAGACTAACGCTGGTTGCATTACTCAGTCGATCAGGGTGAGACAAGACCGCAGGGGTTGTACAGTACAACCCAACCCTTTTGTGGCCTTGCGTCATAAGTTGCGACGTCAGTGGTGGTCTCGTTTCACGAAGTAAAATACAGAGCACGTTAGTTGCAGAGGTAGGACCTTTTGGAAATAATTTTTTTTTGCGGCCAAAATTGACGTGACTTGACGTATCAGACGTGAAAGTATATCCCAACCAGTATTTTTATTTCTTAACTCGCTTGCTATTCTTATTTCACGAAAATGGGAATGTATTTACTCTCATTTATATATTCATAAAAAACATATTTAATTTTAGTAAGGAACAATATATACTCAGAATTGATAAAAATAGAATCAACAAACAAGAAAGAGTGACGCAAACTAAGAAGTTAAGTTGGGAAATGAGTTAAAAGATAATATTGAGTTAACTTGTCAGAAAGAGTGTATATTTTAGAATGATTGTGATAAAACAATTTGTATAAAATTACATTATAATACTAGACACTTTAACATACATATTAAAAATGTGAGTCACAGTAACATTTACACAATCAGACTAAAAAACATCATGATATATGTATTAAGACATAAGTCAACCAGTCATTAAGAGTATATAGTATTGATCGAAAACACTGAAGTTGGTTAAATTAAGTAAAAAAATAGTAAAAAAGGTTTGAGAATGATGAATATTATGTTAATGAAACATGTAAGTTAATTAATCTTGTCTTTCAGGAAATTTTTGAGTTCACAAATTTAATACTACGAAATTTACGAGACAGAAGTCCAAAGGTTTAAGAATATTAGAGGAACAATATAATAAGGTGTAAAAAAGATGTATATATGTTTATAAATTAGAATTAATACAAGTATGATATAAAGATATAAAGAATTAGTAAATAAAGTTGAATTCTATTCTTATCTGAAAAAGTTTAATTCCCTTGTTCCTTTTAAATCTGGTGTGAGAATGTCACGACATGTTTCGGCGCTGCGATGGCACCATCCTCAGGTCTATATGAGAAAAAAGATTCAACGTAAGTTGTGGCAAAACACTCAATGTTAGCCAATATAAGGAAAAAATGAAGGTAAATGAATATATA
>CABEEJ010000425.1:0-50694 GCA_901482245.1 Timema douglasi | reverse complement strand
TCCACTCCAGCTAATGTTCTACACTGACACAACACTCCGCTCGCTTCTTTTTTTTTTACCGTTCAAAACATTCCGAGAAGGGGACACACACACACAAAAAAGGAGAATTTGTGACGCTGGCGATAAAGACGCGAAGAAAAGGAAATATTTTCTTCATTTTCTCTCCTCTTATTTTTCTTTTTGTCTTTTTCGCTCCCGTTCTTTTTTTCAATTTTTTTTTATCTCGGTGTGGTTCCGTTACTTGACCGCAGTGGCGCTGTCGTCTCGCCGGAAGTACCCTCGCTTAACGCGAACTTGGCACGCGGCTGCAAGTCGATACTTCATTGTTTGCTCGTGGAAGAAGTATCCCAACCTCGTCGCTTGGGGCGCCACCACCGAGAGAGAGGAGTGGAACAGTATTGCACACAACCCTCTCTCCCCTTTACTTTTTCTTCATTGGATTGTGTGTGTGCCTCTTTTCTTTCCATTATTGCGCGCCACTACAGAAGCAACGGAGCGTCTTTTACAGCGCCCATTCCACTGGCCTGCGTCCCGACGCTTCTACATCCCCTTACACCTGATTGCCATCAAACTGTTCTCGAGACTTCTCTTCTTTCTCTCTTCACTCGTGGGTCGTGGGCGGAAGGTTCATTTTAAAATTGGGGAAATAAATACGGAAACTTTTTGAAGTAGTTTATGTTAGTGTTTTAGGTAATGCTTGGCGGTCGTTTAAAATATATAGAGTGGATTTTGTTAGGGGTGTGTGAGTAGGCATTTTCATTTCGAACCAAGTTTGAATCAAACCGAGTTTCTTTTCTTATTCGCGTAGTAGGTCTATAGAGAAATGTTTGTACAAAAAATATTTCAAGGTTAATTTCTATAATAAATCCATGGGTTTACCACAATTAAGTATACACATAATTTGATTAGAATGATTTTTTTTGCGAAAAAAATTATAATCACATAAATTCGAATTTTTTTATAAATCTAATATACTTGTACAGTGTTTATTTAACTATACAAAAGGAAATGTTGAGGGACTATATTTACTATGAGTTTATATCTAAAATAACTAAAATTAATTAAACTTGGCATTTTCTGGTAAAAGATCAACATTTCTGAATAGTCAAATGTTTCAAGTTTTGTAAAAATCTTTTAGTTAAATTTTAGTAGCCTCTAAATCTAAACTTGAACTCGAATTTTCAAGCGCTCGCACAGTCCTAATTTTTTTTAGTCAATCTATCACTTACACAATTTGCTTTGCTGGATGTTGATAATTTATTTTCCCTAGATTATTTTTATAAATTAACCTTCTGCACTTTATGGAGCTTATTTATTATCAGATACAAAACAAATTTAGAAATATATTTTTATTGATATACTTTGTTTAGTTTTAAAGAAGCAAGCTTACCTGGATGGATTGCACTAGGGTGAAACTTTTATTATTATTATTATTATTATTATTATTATTATTAGCACCCCCCGTTCGGGTTATACGCACTTACGCTAATGTGTAATGGTAGGGTGATTGTGAGATGAGTAGGAGGACCTACAGTTTAACGTGGTATCCGAACCACGGTGGAGGCTTGGCCTTTCACACATTCACAAGTCGTGATTAATACACGTCTTGTCAGAGGTGAAAGAAGGGTTTGGCAATCGGATAAATCTGTGCCGGGATCGAGGACTGAACCCCGGATCCCCAGCACAGAAGTTTGACACGTTACCCCTAGACCACCAGGTCATCCATGAAACTTATAAAATAGGGTAAAGGCTAAACGGGTGTACAACAAAACACTCATTAATCACATGATCACAAAGATGCTATGAGGAAATTGATCTTAAATAATGTAGAGAGAGGATGAAAAACCACTGTAAAAATCACAGGGAGGGGAATAACTGCGCATTCGACAGGGATTCGATATCCAACCTCCCTGTCAACGACGACCAAGCACTGTGCGAGTCACCTTCAGACCGCTCTGCCTCTAGTGAGTTCCACTATTTTATCCAAGTGAATAGATTTAGGATGACTATCAAAAATCCCCGCCTCGGTGGCGTAGTTGGCTAACGCACTTGTCGTGTTTAGCTGTACTGCTGAGCACGGGGAGATCGAGGTTCGAATCTCGGTCGGGTGAACTGGGGGTGGTTTTTCCTAAATGGTTTTCCACTCTCCCTCCACGAAAATGCGGGCTCACTTCCTCTTATTCAACCTTACCAATTCCTAATTCATTAGATTAATTAGTACTTAAAGCGTATAGCCCGAACGGGTAGTAAGATGCGGTGCTAATTATTATTATTATACTATCAAAAATGCGACAGAATTCACCAAAATACAGGACAGTTAACCACAATGTGTAAATTGAACATTAAAAACTCTTCTCCAAAATCTAACCTTGACTTGACAAGAAACGTTCATTAGAATCTCCCGTGTTTGTCAAGATGGAGATGGACGGACTGCTTAGAATTGTACCATTCCTCCACGCCTCCATGCAGGACCTCAGTTAACCGTCTCAAATCACTTACATTTTCTGATTTCAAGCCCCCTTAAAAATAATAGTGTTGTCTAGTGTTCATTTTATGAACCACATTATTATATCATATCTTCACTTACGAACTAACTTAATTTTAGATGCCATCCCCAAACACTAATACACCCCGTATTCATCAGTTCACCATGGTAAAAAGGGAGACCCCAATTTTACTTTCCTTTTTTGCGTACTGGAACTCAAACCCGGAACTCTTAACTCAGATATGAGACTCACTATCCACTTAACTAAAGATATTAACAAGAAAAGATAACACATTTCAGAATAAATTAGGGTTATATGTAGAGTATGTCTAAAAATATAAGTGAAGTAGTTTTTATGATCAAATAAATTTCCCATAAAAATAATACAATTTTACAAGAGAAATAATTATGTGACATGTGTGACTGTTACTTACAGATGAGAACCGCGACCTAAATGGTCACGCTGAAGACGACATTAAGAGACAGCGAACACAGTACAATGGTGACCAACTCTACTCGAATGTAAGTAGGATACAGCAAATATATTCATGCTATCACTAAATAATTAATTTAAATATGTATCATCTAAGTCACATCGGTTTTATAGTATACAAATAAGGTATCGTCTTAATTTAAAAATAAATAACGCCCAAGTTTTCAAGTTAATACTTTTTTTAAATATAAACATACATTTTCTTGTTGACGTCATTCTAAATCATTACTTTCCTTAGTGGAAACTTGTATTAAAAATAAAATCTCATGAATTAATACAAACCTTTCTCCCCCACACACATGAATAAACATGAACCTTTCACTCCCATGCACATAAATAAACATGAACCTTTCACTCCCATGCACATAAATAAACATGAACCTTTCACTCCCATGCACATAAATAAATATGAACCTTTCACCATCAAACACATGAATAAAATGAACCTTTAACACCTATGCACATGAATAAATATGAACCTTTCACACCCATGCACATGAATAAATATGAACCTTTCACACCCATGCACATGAATAAATACGAACCTTTCACTCCCATGCACATGAATAAATACGAAACTTTCACACCCATGCACATGAATAAATACGAAACTTTCACACCCATGCACATGAATGAATACGACACTTTCACACCCATGCACATGAATAAATACGAAACTTTCACACCCATGCACATGAATAAATACGAAACTTTCACCCACATGCACATGAATAAATACGAACCTTTCACCCCCATGCGCATGAATAAATACAAACCTTTCACCCCCATGCAGTCTCACCCTACTCAGTCTTTTGTAATGGCAAATAATCAAATAAAATCTAGAATTTTAATAACTTGTTATACCATTATTTTGGTATGAAGAACATTATTTGTTAATTACTAAAGTTACTAAAACAATTGTAATATAATCACACATAAGTCATGTTATCTGGAGCAGTCACTTTTGATAAATATTAACAATACCAATAAAAGAACACAAATAATATAGTAAAACATTATCATTTTTGACCACAAAGAAATTAATATACTTGAATTTTATTAACTGTTTTTTCCAATAAAAATCAGTCTATAGTTTGTCTGATATTTAAACAGCCGGACACCCGCAGACAGCTAACTATCCAATATTTTTAATGTTGAAAAGTTTAGCTTTGTCATTATTATTATTATGTGTAGGATTGCAAATATTTTATGAAAGCTTCCCCTTTCCCTCCAAATCCAGAGAAAGTTTGAGAATAAATAAGAACCCCAATAATATTTTAAAATTAGCTTCCACGGCATTGAGGATAAAACAAATAATGTTTACAACGTGAATCACAAAAGAGGTGATTAATTCACAAGTAGACGATTTTTGGCAAGTTCCATATCATTTTCGTTTGAGGCATGAGCTTCTAAGTATAGTGTACATTTGACTGAAAGATTATATTCGTGCTGGCGGGGAAGAGTGAGGTTGAGCTACCACGTGGTGGGAAGTTGGGAGGTTATATTCGTGCTGGCGGGGAAGAGTGAGGTTGAGCTACCACGTGGTGGGGAGTTGGGAGGTTATATTCGTGCTGGCGGGGAAGAGTAAGGTTGAGCTACCACGTGGTGGGAAGTTGGGAGGTTATGTTCGTGCTGGCGAGGAAGAGTGAGGTAGAGCTACCACGTGGTAGGAAGTTGGGAGGTTATGTTCGTGCTGGCGGGGAAGAGTGAGGTTGAGCCACCACGTGGTGGGAAGTTGGGAGGTTATGTTCGTGCTGGCGAGGAAGAGTAAGGTAGAGCTACCGAGTGGTAGGAAGTTGGGAGGTTATATTCGTGCTGACGGGGAAGAGTAAGGTTGAGCTACCACGTGGTGGGAAGTTGGGAGGTTATGTTCGTGCTGGCGGGGAAGTAGTGAGGTACAGCTACCACGTGGTGGGGAGTTGGGTGGTTATATTCGTGCTGGCGGGGAAGGAGTGAGGTAGAGCTACCCCGTGGTGGGGAGTTGGGAGGTTATATTCGTGCTGGCGGGGAAGAGTAAGGTAGAGCTACCACGTGGTGGGGAGTTGGGAGGTTATATTCGTGCTGGCGGGGAAGAGTAAGGTAGAGCTACCACGTGGTGGGGAGTTGGGAGGTTATATTCGTGCTGGCGGGGAAGAGTAAGGTAGAGCTACCACGTGGTGGGGAGTTGGGAGGTTATATTCGTGCTGGCGGGGAAGAGTAAGGTAGAGCTACCACGTGGTGGGGAGTTGGGAGGTTATATTCGTGCTGGCGGGGAAGAGTAAGGTAGAGCTACCACGTGGTGGGGAGTTGGGAGGTTATATTCGTGCTGGCGGGGAAGAGTAAGGTAGAGCTACCACGTGGTGGGGAGTTGGGAGGTTATATTCGTGCTGGCGGGGAAGAGTAAGGTAGAGCTACCACGTGGTGGGGAGTTGGGAGGTTATATTCGTGCTGGCGGGGAAGAGTAAGGTAGAGCTACCACGTGGTGGGGAGTTGGGAGGTTATATTCGTGCTGGCGGGGAAGAGTAAGGTAGAGCTACCACGTGGTGGGGAGTTGGGAGGTTATATTCGTGCTGGCGGGGAAGAGTAAGGTAGAGCTACCACGTGGTGGGGAGTTGGGAGGTTATATTCGTGCTGGCGGGGAAGAGTAAGGTAGAGCTACCACGTGGTGGGGAGTTGGGAGGTTATATTCGTGCTGGCGGGGAAGAGTAAGGTAGAGCTACCACGTGGTGGGGAGTTGGGAGGTTATATTCGTGCTGGCGGGGAAGAGTAAGGTAGAGCTACCACGTGGTGGGGAGTTGGGAGGTTATATTCGTGCTGGCGGGGAAGAGTAAGGTAGAGCTACCACGTGGTGGGGAGTTGGGAGGTTATATTCGTGCTGGCGGGGAAGAGTAAGGTAGAGCTACCACGTGGTGGGGAGTTGGGAGGTTATATTCGTGCTGGCGGGGAAGAGTAAGGTAGAGCTACCACGTGGTGGGGAGTTGGGAGGTTATATTCGTGCTGGCGGGGAAGAGTAAGGTAGAGCTACCACGTGGTGGGGAGTTGGGAGGTTATATTCGTGCTGGCGGGGAAGAGTAAGGTAGAGCTACCACGTGGTGGGGAGTTGGGAGGTTATATTCGTGCTGGCGGGGAAGAGTAAGGTAGAGCTACCACGTGGTGGGGAGTTGGGAGGTTATATTCGTGCTGGCGGGGAAGAGTAAGGTAGAGCTACCACGTGGTGGGGAGTTGGGAGGTTATATTCGTGCTGGCGGGGAAGAGTAAGGTAGAGCTACCACGTGGTGGGGAGTTGGGAGGTTATATTCGTGCTGGCGGGGAAGAGTAAGGTAGAGCTACCACGTGGTGGGGAGTTGGGAGGTTATATTCGTGCTGGCGGGGAAGAGTAAGGTAGAGCTACCACGTGGTGGGGAGTTGGGAGGTTATATTCGTGCTGGCGGGGAAGAGTAAGGTTGAGCTACCACGTGGTGGGAAGTTGGGAGGTTATATTCGTGCTGGCGGGGAAGAGTAAGGTAGAGCTACCACGTGGTGGGGAGTTGGGAGGTTATATTCGTGCTGGCGGGGAAGAGTAAGGTTGAGCTACCACGTGGTGGGAAGTTGGGAGGTTATGTTCGTGCTGACGGGGAAGGAGTGAGGTAGAGCTACCACGTGGTGGGAAGTTGGGTGGTTATGTTCATGCTGACGGGGAAAGAGTGAGGTAGAGCTACCACGTGGTGGGAAGTTGGGAGGTTATGTTCGTGCTGACGGGGAAGAGTGAGGTTGAGCTACCACGTGGTGGGAAGTTGGGTGGCTATGTTCGTGCTGACGGGGAAGAGTGAGGTTGAGCTACCACGTGGTGGGAAGTTGGGAGGTTATGTTCGTGCTGACGGGGAAGGAGTGAGGTAGAGCTACCACGTGGTGGGAAGATGGTTGGTTATGTTCGTGCTGACGGGGAAGAGTGAGGTTGAGCTACCACGTGGTGGGAAGTTGGGAGGTTATGTTCGTTCTGGCGGGGAAGGAGTGAGGTAGAGCTACCACGTGGTGGGAAGTTGGGAGGTTATGTTCGTGCTGGCGGGGAAGAGTGAGGTTGAGCTACCACGTGTTGGGAAGTTGGGAGGTTATGTTCGTTCTGACGGGGAAGGAGTGAGGTAGAGCTACCACGTTGTGGGAAGTTGGGAGGTTATGTTCGTTCTGGCGGGGAAGGAGTGAGGTAGAGCTACCACGTGGTGGGAAGTTGGGAGATTATGTTCGTGCTGGCGGGGAAGAGTGAGGTTGAGCTACCACGTGGTGGGGAGTTGGGAGGTTATATTCGTGCTGGCGGGGAAGAGTAAGGTAGAGCTACCACGTGGTGGGAAGTTGGGAGGTTATGTTCGTGCTGACGGGGAAGGAGTGAGGTAGAGCTACCACGTGGTGGGAAGTTGGGTGGTTATGTTCGTGCTGACGGGGAAGAGTGAGGTTGAGCTACCACGTGGTGGGAAGTTGGGAGGTTATGTTCGTTCTGGCGGGGAAGGAGTGAGGTAGAGCTACCACGTGGTGGGAAGTTGGGAGGTTATGTTCGTGCTGGCGGGGAAGAGTGAGGTTGAGCTACCACGTGTTGGGAAGTTGGGAGGTTATGTTCGTTCTGACGGGGAAGGAGTGAGGTAGAGCTACCACGTTGTGGGAAGTTGGGAGGTTATGTTCGTTCTGGCGGGGAAGGAGTGAGGTAGAGCTACCACGTGGTGGGAAGTTGGGAGATTATGTTCGTGCTGGCGGGGAAGAGTGAGGTTGAGCTACCACGTGGTGGGGAGTTGGGAGGTTATATTCGTGCTGGCGGGGAAGAGTAAGGTAGAGCTACCACGTGGTGGGAAGTTGGGAGATTATGTTAAAAGCGCGTGAAGCGGCGTTGTCCTTGAGTTTTGAGAACCGGTTGTATTTCGCTCTCGTCCTCCTATTCTTTACTCTCTCGTGGCGGAGGAAATGATCATTGTAACTGCCACAGTGGCTACACATGGTTTCCCTCACACTCACTATAAACGATGCGCTTTTGTTGCCAAATGTGCTGCCATCCCTCTCGCCCCCAATATTGGGGACATTACCTGGCAGAGAGAGATGTTTCCCTACCTTACTTTATGTCAGATCTGATCTACCTTAACTGGCTGGAGATTTTATGAAGTTTCTTTGGAATTTTGTTTTTACTGTAGTCTTGCAACTTAATAATTACTGCTTAAAAATTTCCCACATGGGAGTATAGTATTAAAATGAAAAATTACAAGGGATTTTAAATATATTCCTAAGGTAAATTATTCCAATTTTTAAAATAAGAATATAATTGGGTAAAAAACAAATCTTTTAATTGGATGGTCATTAATAAAATGTAGAGATACCTTGCTTTAAGGCCCCAAGAGGGAGGTCCCATGTTAAAACCAGAGATATTTAAGTAACAAGTTGTGCCTATACACATCTTGAACTAACTAGCATAAGGACAAATTGTGAGGTTGGTTAGATATAAGAAAACCAACCAATATTTTTTTTCTTGAGAAAGTATGTAAAACCACTCAATGGAAATATCACATTCAATACACAATGTGCTAACTAAATTCCAGCCTTACCGAGTCAGAATAAAGAATAAAACATTTCACCAACCCTGTCAGGTCCTCAATGTACACAAATTGAATCATCAAAGAAAAAAATAATTAAATATCTCAGATTCAGTCGGATCAGCAGCATTATAAATAGACTTAGTTCAAAATATTGTAAATATAATACAGATACTAAAAGGATTTGTTTTCATACATAGTTACAATTTTGATTTTAAATTGCATTTAATTCTTTATGCCGGAATCACGATCAACTTAACGCTCACGTAACGTTCGTTCACTCAACGTAAGTTTATTTAACTTAAGGAAACTAGTTTGTGATTAGGATTAACGTAATGTAACAACTCTAGAAAATCTCAGACAGTGTGGACTGTTTGAAAACAAATTGTTCAGTCTTAAAAAAATGTAATACCATAATAAAATTTCCCAACGCATTGTGTTCATTGGAAATACTTTTAATCTGTGATAAACCAACAATGACATTTCATATACAGTGTTAATAGATTGACTGCTATAATCATTTATGGCTGATTATACTGCAAATACTCATAAAATATAAGTTTATCAGATATACAAAATATGTTGTAACAAGAGGCTACGGCACTTTAGAGTTCGAGAGCCGTGAAAATCTTTATCAAAGAATTTTTCTACATACCATACACAAACAAATGAAGTAATAAATAGGTATTATTAGTTTTCTCGCAATATGATTGGTTGGCCAGAACACGTGATACCCTTCACTTAACGTTCATGTAACGTGTTCTCCCATAGATAGCTAGGTGAACATTGAGTTAACTACATCGTGATGGCTTTAATTTAAAAACACGAATATAGCCTTTATGTTAAGTGAACATTAAGTTGATTGTGATCCTGGCATTAGGTACTGAACCCAAAACCCTTGCTTAGCAACATTAATTTTTAAAATATTTATATTTTTTTAACTATAAGTTATTGGTAACTCTAAAACCAACAAGTAAACGAAATAATTAATGGATAGTCATAACCATACACCTCAACCCACATCATGAATTCAGATTGACAAGTTATATTCACGAGTAGCTTCTGTTGTCTAGAGCCAGATTCATCCCTGCCCTGAAGGTGAGCTGGATAAGGTGCTAAGTGAAAAGTCAAACTGGCTCTCAAATCACAAGGACAACGCCACTTCGCGTGACCAACATAACCTCCAAATCTACCACCACATGGTAACTTAACCTCATTCCTTTCCTGCCATCACGAACATAACCTAAAGCCTTTCATTCAAATTGAAACTACACTCAAAATCATAGGCCACAACAATATGGAGAGGATATATTGCTAATAAAAAAACCAAGTATATTTCAGTGGAAGGTGCCAATAATCAACCAAAAACACTATCATAATCAAAATACTTGAGTTATGCACACACCTCTGACTTCAATAAATGATTATTTAATTAATGATGTTATATTGTAGTTTAATAACATCAAATATTTGAAAAAACTAAATATTTTTACTCGAATACCAACAAAAATACTTGCAACTTAAAAAAAATATCAGATATCCTAATAATCATTGTTTGCCCTATAGGAGAGCTGAAAAGCTACTAAAATATGTATATTTATCCGCATACCTCAAATATGTATGGTTGCTTTGACAAAAGATGTTAACTGGCTATTCTTGTCAAATGTGTCAAAAATAATGTGGGCCAAGTAAATACAAAACACCTTTGTAGCTATAGGCCCCCTGTAAGTGTCATAAAACGCCAAAGTTTGTGTGAATCAACTATACTTAGCCTCGTGGGGCAATCACACTTTACCTACAACTGAAATAAATTATAATTAAAATGTGTCCTATGTTTTGTGTGGTCCTCACCAATTAACAAATGTTGAGTTTATATTATATATGTCTATCTATTTGCCGGCAGCTGTGGTCTAGTAAATGGAGTATAAAAGACGAACACAAGCTTCTCTCGGAGCTCGGCAGTGGCGCTGCGAACGGCGCTTCCCCGTACTACGACGCGCAGACAGGCTTCCCTACAGCGACCACGGCAGCGGACTTGTACGAGAGTATAAGTACGATGACGCAATCGCAGAGTACACCCGTCTACACCCCGCCCATCGGCACGTCATTAGGTGAGTAAGGGCTGCGAGGCGCATGCGTGGGACCTGATTGGTACATTAGTGTGCATGAGTTGAAGAGCATGTACTGTGTATTTATAGGCTGGCACTTACTTATTTTAGTTGTTTCTGTAAATTATCTCACTTCATTCTATGATACTAAAAAAGGCTTTATTTGACCTTCTCAATAAGTATTATGGACTTGTAATTTCTATGTCAATATTATATTTCAAATATTTAAACATTTCGACGACAAACATTTTTAAGCTTGTGAACAGCAAGTGTTCATAAAAAATATACCCAAACATAAATTTAAAAAAGATTGACCTCCAAATTAATGCGTTGATGCATTTTGCTTCATTTCATTCTGGTTTTAAAAGGACTCTATTAACTACAGTACCGGTAGACAAATATATTAGATATAAACCGTCGTAAGGATATTAAATATCCTAAACTTACACCAAATGTTTCGGTAATAGTATTAGTTAGCCTAAGAAAGTATCAATAGGAAAGATTTTAATGCCAGGTCTAAGTGATTTTCAAACAGGTATAGCTTTTAAACATTAAAAGTGCCCCTAAAATTCCCAATAGCAAAAATAGCAAACATAAAAAATGTATTAGTTATATGCACTACCCTCACACCTCTAACATGCACCCCTCCCCCTTCTAGCCCACCAACTCTCAACAAGACAATACCCAATAATATTCTTATAAAAGTACAATACAAATTGTTTAAATAACCATAATTTTCAAAAAAATTGTTATTTTCTAGAAAGGATTGAAAACGAATAAGCTATGTTTAGGAAGAGGGCTAGTTCGGAAATAAAGATGTGTTAGTTGTTCACGGGTATCTAACAGCATTGCATTTCTCGCTTCTTGTTCTATCCAAAATATATTTGGATTATTTTCCAAATGTTTTCTTCAAAATTCATGACTGTATTAGCTAACGGACGTCCAAATGAAACTAAAAGAATTTACTTTAGAGGATGTGAGGAATGCCAGGTCTACACCGTGGTTCGGATTCCACGTTAAACTGTAGGTCCTTCATTTCATCTCACAATCACCCTACTATTGCACATTAGCGTAAGTGCGTATAACCCGAACGGGTAGTAGGACACGGTGATAATAATAATAATACTTTAGAGGATATTTGTGGGCATGGGTAGCAAATACACTAAGTATGGGTACTAAACAAAAATTAACTATATCAATATTTTTATAGTTCGTTGCAATACATATTTAATATTATTAAAACAAAAATAGCTATTATTTTGAAAATCTGCTAACTATAATATATTAAAACATATCTGATGTTTTTATTCACCAGCAACATTATTATTGTAGTAGGCTACCTAACCTACTATATACAACCTTTTGCTAACAATTATATACATTTTTTAACCAATTCAGACATTTGCGTTTAAAAAAATATTTTTGGCGCAATTTTTTCCCTACTCTAGACTTTCATGAAATGTACGCAAAGTAGGTATTATTACATGGTGGATGCTCATAATTTTATGAATATAAATCTGTTTAAGGTAGCGTACAGTATTCAAAATACACCCAATCAGTATTAAATTTTAATATTCATAAATATCAATGGTGGAGGTAATATCGAGTATACTAAAAATCTAAGTGGTAAATACAAATTTCCATACACTTTAAATTGGATAGCTTTGCACTGTATATCCTTATAATTGAAATAATTTATTACTAACCTTTTATTAAAATCACATATTAGTAGAAATAATACAATTTTAATGAGCAAGTATATTAAACATAATAGTCTTTACTTATCACAAGTTATTTATTTCCTAAATATTTTTACTTTGAAATTTATGTAATACTACAAAAAGAAACTAGCTTATCGCTAATAATAATTTTATGTATAAAAATTGTATTTTTGAGGTGATTGGGACGTGTTTTTACTAAATTAGCCTTCATACCCTTTTCTGTCAAAGCATTTCCTTTATTAAAAAATATTATCTCATGGGGAAATGATGGTTGTGCTTCACATAAACTCTTTGTCATTCGATGTTTATTTGTTTTTGCAATGAAAATTAAATAAATCTATATTTTTGTGTCCATTTAATCTCATCTGATATTCGTCAACATACATTGTAAAGCCACCAACATTTAATAAATTATAACCCTAATTATATTGTTTCGTAAGAAGAAAGCTACATACTACTGCATTGTGTTAGGAAACCCGTGTTTAAATAACAAATGTAGTGGGGGGAAAACAGGTTTACGAAATAATTATTTTTTTAATCTCTATTCATAGAAGCAAAGGAACTGTAAAAGTCAAAAGTTTTACCAAAAATCTATACAGTTATCAAAACAGTGTGTATGAAAATTCATTATTGGCTTAATACAAATTAAAAGTATTTCTAAAAAAAAAAGACACAATGCGTAGATAATTTTTTTAAAGTGTATTACATTTTCACAAAAGGAATACAACTCATTACTACTGACTTTTTAAACTCATGCTTTGCTAAATGAGGTTAATTACAATCCCGCACTAGCTAGGTAGCTCCTAGTTGTTGTTTAATAGCACTGCGTCTTACTACCCGTTTGTGTTGTACGCATTTATACTATTTACTTTAGCTTGTTAGGGATGAAGAAGGTTGAATTTTAAAAGAAGTTTACCTACATTTGCAGTACACCCGACCAGGATTCGAACCATAATTTCTCTGTTATTGATGATCCAGTTTACTATGAGATGGGCTTAGACCTGAATCATGCAGCCACCGAAGTGGGTTCTTAGCACCTCATTGATTTTGCACATACATTTAGTTGTTTTTTTAAGACAGATTTTTATAGAAATACCATTTTATTGCATAAATAAAATAATGTGTAACATAACCGGTTTGTCGAATATGTTTGAGTTTAAAATACTAATTAATACTTTATAGTTTTCTGAATCTTTTCTGATATGTCTATTCTGCTCTAAAGATTATTTTTGATCAACTGTACATACATATACATAGCTAATAACGCCGTTTGTTAATGGCTGGACAAGAAACTGTGAATAGAGCTCAAATTATAGTGACTTTATAAGTAATAGACCCTCACTAGCTTTCTCTACACTTCCCTATCTTTGCATACTCCCTTTGATTCAACAACACCCATACACCGTGTGATGCATGTTCTTTTTTTAAATGTGTTTCTCTTTCTCACATATTTGTCTACAATATTTATACACGTTTTATATGGCCTACCTCTTCCCTTTGGTCCACACATTCTACCTTCATATATTTGCTTCGACACTCGATCCACACTCATCCTCTCAACATGCCCAAACCAACGTATGACGCTTCTTTCACATTGACCTATTTCATTCTCTTTCAAACTAGACTCTTTCAGCACCAATTTGCTACTGACGCTGCTCATACGAGTTTTTCCACATCCATTTCTTAAATATCTCGTTCCAATCGCATTCACCTTGTTCTTGAGTTTATCCTGACAAATCCACGCTTCACATCCATAAAACAATGTTGGCGTTAACACACTTTTTATATACTGAGCTGACATTCATTTCCTGATCAATCCTTATCAAGTACTATCACCTTAATTTAGGAGACATTTACAATAAAATCTACTTTGCCTGTCGTCACATACCAACGATTTATTTATTTCGTCAAGTCACTTTCATTCTCAGCCATTAATACGGCATCATCTGGATATAACAGCACTCTCACATTCACATTCGCATATCTCATTTTTACACCAACCGCGTCCTCACAAGGATCCCTCATACAATTATCCACGAACACATTAGACATTCATGGAGACATAACACCAACTTTTCTAACACCCTGTTCTATTTCAAACCATTCGTTCAAAGCTCCATCCAGTTAAAACTATACTAAGAACTTAACAAACATAATAAATGAAACTAACATATTTTACTAAACATTCACTGATTTGGTAAAAACAAAAATGTACACATTCAAATGAGCATGGTTTGAAAATAATCGAAAGAGATTATTCGTTATAAGATTTTGGCAGAATAAAGCCGTTTTCCAGTTAACATTTCATAAATAATAAAATCTTTAATTTCAAACAATATCAATAAATTTGAACCTAGTCTTATAACCAAGGTACGTTAAAATATAATAATGTAGCTAAACAATTGTAGTGCTACCCGCCTCGGTGGCGTAGTTAGCTAACGCGCTAGTCATGTTGAGCTGGACTGCCGAGGACGGGGAGATCGAGGTTCGAATCTCGGTCAGGTGAACTGGGGGTAGTTTTTCCTAAATTGTTTTCCACTCTCCCTCCACGCAAATGCGGGCTCACTTCCTCTAACTCAACCTTTCCAATTCCAAATCCATTAGCGTAATTAGTACTTAAAGCGTATAACCCGAACGGGTAGTAAGACGCGGTGCTAAATAATAATAATAATAATAATAATAATAATTAAAGTGGTGATAGTATTTAACACCTGAAAGTTGGTATTAGTTTATTTAAATAACGTGAACGCTAGAGAAAAGAAAAGTGTAGGCCTAACAGTAGAGCAATATTTTCCACGCCCCATGAGTTAAAGTTTTAATGGAGTCATCTGGCTCCTGGAATTATGCACTCTATTTATACACGTATTGGTGGACACGCGGACTAAACGTCAAGCTCGTCAAGTTTTTTTTGCCAGATTATGAGGAGGTTGAGGCTGAGGTTGATATTTTCCTGAATGGTTTTTCAATATACCTATACTCAAATGCGGGTACATTTCTTCAGTGGCGGTATAGAACTCATCATTATCACTAGGCAGTTAATAGGTGGATAATCTGGATGGGTAGTAAGCCGTGCAGCACCAACAAAAATCCTATTTGTCTAGGTTTTTATTTTCACTTCACTAGAAGTTTGTTAAAGTGATTAGTAGTCATCTTCATAGTGATTTTGAAGATGCACAGTAGAGTGTGGTTCTTAATGTTGGTATCTCGCATATCCCTGATATGCATCACAGATTCCACACTCCCTCTTCCTCCTGTTCTCTTGAACTAGTTGGTCAAAGACCTCCCTATCAGCAATGCATACTGTAAAGGTCAAGTGCCGGGAGTGGGGCTAGTCTTGCTAAAAGCCGGCCCCACACTATTCCTGAGTGTGGACGAAATGTTCGGGTTCCCGATGACTGTCCGAGAAGTGGGGGAGCTTCACGAATGGCGAATGTTCACTAGAATATTCGGGACTCGAGGGGTTTCGCTCTGGGGCAGTTTTTGTGCACGAATCAAGGAGTCTCGGTGAACATTCGGTACGCTCTAACACTACAGATTAGTTCTTGTCGTCTCGTTGTGTACACATCGGACGCGGTGCTATTTGTATTTGTGGCTGTTGTAGAATAATTGTCAGGTAAACCATAACAATACACTAGATGACATGAGAGCTGCAGCAGAAAAGCAGTGATATTCAGTGGCCGCATAGTCTAGGGCGTAACACTGATGACCGGGATGTCGGGGTTTTAATCCCAGTAGAGTGTACCTAGTTTTTTTACAAAATTGTTTTCCACCCTCCCATAATGCAAATGCGGGTACACTTCATTTAATGTCAACCAACATCATCCCAAACTCAATAACGTAATTGGTACATATGCGTATAACCTGAACAGGTAATAAGACGAGGTGCAAAAGAAAAAAAGCAGTGACGTCATCCCTTGCACTGTCAATTATGCTGTGGCTGCCAACTACCACCGGATTGAATAATTTGGTCGAATATTCGGGGTATACATTCGTGAGAATTGTCAAAATAAGGAGAATATTCGTATAGGTTTCATGACATGAATGTAGGCGAACTTTCCGACAAATTGTCTGTTGAAATATTCTTCAACATTCGCGAGTAGTGTGGGATATGGTTTAATGCTGTGTATGAATGTGAAGTGCGTGCAGCGGAGAGGGGGGAGGCGAGTAGCCTGTGACATCTTACACATGTGTTGGTTCTTACATACTCACTCTCTCTCTGCTAATGTAGGTACATTTCCTTTAAATCACAGTCCCAAACCCTTAAATTAAGTTGCTAAGGTGGTATGGAAGGGGACGCGAGAAAAAGACAATTTTTTTTCAGTTTTTATGGCAACACATTTCTTTGCCCAGAATAAATAAAATATTGCTCCGGTACAAATATAGAATTTAATTTTTCTTCCCATGATGACCTCAACAGGTTGTTGAATACCTGTCAAGGGTGTTCGGGAATTTAATTCCAACTTTTTATATTCATTAAAAAAGTTTGTTAGATTATGTCACTATGCTTTTGGCAGATATTAAGGAACTGTTGATATTATGTGAAGAAAATTAAACTCTTTGTTTCTATTGAAATAATATTTTTTTAAATTTTAGCCAAAAAGTTTTGCCATAAAAACTGCAAAAACACTGGCCTTTTCTCGCGTCCCCTTCCATCCCACCTTAATATCCCTTTAGTTGAAGATGGGCTACTAATTAAAACATATAATCTTGTATAGAACATTAAAAATAGTTAAACATAGAGGAAGGCCACTCATTGAAAAATAAATAGCACAGTCTAATTGCTTGACACTTTTTCAAATATGTGGCTTGGAATTTATTTTTATGTCTTTACTGGGTAATTATTAATTAAATCGTTTCTTTCCGATAAAAAAAAACTGGCAAGTGAAGCACAGCCCTCTCTATTTCCCCTGCAAACTATTGTACCCCACTCCACGATGTTTTACCCTGACCTAACCTAGCCTAACCTGTGTGATGTAGCCGGTCCCAGTGGCTCGCTGACCCCTCTGGCGCCAATCAGCATGCAAGAACTGAAGCTGGGAGTCAACACTGGTCTCGAACCCTCCATGTCTCCCTACCAGCAAGGTGAGAACCCGCCATGAACATCCCTAGCGCTTCCCTCCACAATATGTCGAGGATGTTCCAGCAAGCTGGGAGCTTCGTGGCCACATGGTCTAAGGCGTCACTCTCTCAATAGACTTTGCCACTGGTGACAGGGAGATCGGGGTTAGAATCAGGGATGAACGTGCAAAGGATAATTTTATTAAATGGAAGACGCGGGTACAATTCCTCTAAATTAAATCCTACTCATCCTTAACTCAGTAACGTAATTAGTACTCATGCGAACAGTCCGTATGAGTAGCAGGACGTGGTGAAAGAAAATAAAACATTCTTTTTTTTTGTCAAACCATTTTTGATTAACAAACTTAAGTTTTACAATATACATTGTTAAGTACATTCACTGATATTTTTCATTGTTGTATAAAAATATCAGAATATTTATTAAAGTTTTAATAATTTATTCACATATCCTTAATACAGTTCAAAAGTTAATCTAGATTTCTTTTTAACATTAGAAATGTTAAGGAAGTTCAACAACATTTTTGGAATAAAAATTTGTAAATAAAGAAAATAAATGCAAATGGTTTCCCAATTAAAAAAATAGAAAAAAATTCCAAATTTTCTTGAACACCATTATTCTGACCTATAATATTTGATACTCTACATAAATAACCCCATTTTAGCTCGTCACTAATTAAAGTTTAAAATTGACATAAGAATACTCCAGAAATTGGACAAAAGTACGAGCAGACCGCATAGGGATGTGTATCATACAGTTAGTGGACATTTAATTAGAAGTTACACATTTCCTCGTAATATTTATATTTAAATTTCACTTCCAGACTCATATATCTATTTAATTTCAGTTTTTTTTTACAATTATCAAAGTCAGGGTTCGAATCCCAGTTAGATGTACTAAGGATGTTGTCCACTAAGGATTATCCCTCTGTCACTTCACCAAACTAAGGATATATTTATCCTAAATTCTACCTTTATTATCAATACCCAATTAACTTTTATTAAAATATATACATCCCGCATCGATGGACATGTGAACTAAATGTCAGGCTCTACAAACATAGTTTATTTCGGTAACGTGTTGGTTGAAGTTGAAATCCGGGTCGGGTATACCGAGGAATTTATTCTCTAATCGATTTATCGGTCTCCTTCCATGTTTATTCGGGTGCATTTATTCTAAATGCTACCTTCCTCACCACTACACGTGATTAAAATATCCCAGTGGGTAAAAAAGTACATAGAAGATGTATGTTTTTGTTTCTTCATAGAATGTTGTTGGTATAACTTAATACAATTTTCAAAGAAAGAGCCTTTTATAAAATACAAACGTGTTGTTTTTGCATCAAAATATTAAACATTTAACAATTTTACTAGTGTTATTTGACCAGGCAAAGTGAGGTTCTGTTTTAACATGAGCATTTGGTCTGTCCGGATCTTTGGAGTTTGCAAGGATATTTTAGGAACTAGTACAAACGATGTATGTACAAAGATTTTCAATCTGGTTATACATTTCCATTTTACTGACACACAAAAGTTTTTTCGTTTAATATCCCATCCGGAGTGATTTAAATTTATAATTTTAAGTACTTGATCGAGTACCTGAGGCGTATCTGTTCTAATTTTGACATATATTTCGAGAACGACGTGATGCCTTAAACCACGCGAAGAACAACTAGTATCTATATATTTAATATTATTTTGAATATAGTAAATTATTAATTTTATTTCTGTCTAATACGATCACGAAGAAAAAACTCCACTTAAAATCCAATTAAAAACAAGAGGAAATATTTCAACTTGAAATCCAATTAGAAATGTTAAAATTATAGTGACGATAAGAACATGACATAACTATTAACATGGTGTACTTCTCATTTTTTAAATGAAGGGTGCGAGTTCTACTGTTCATATAAATACTAGTTTAATAGTACATATCAATGAGAACTGCAGTTCACACGATTTGACGTATGATGCTGTCAAATGGCCCTGGGACTGTATCTCTGTCTACATTAATAAGTGGTCGATATTAGCGCGTGTGTAATGCCATCATTGCGGCCGGCCCAGACCAATATTGCGGTCTGAGGCTCATTTACAATCCAGGAATGAGTTAACATACTTCATCCCACCAACTAGGCTACATCTCATTCATCCCTTTGTCGAACACTAACTCACTCAGCTCTCGGGGAAAAGGACGAACCACCATTGGCTGATGATATAATTCAAGTCCTCGGATAAAGAACCCCTCAAGTCAATTCCTTAGCCGAATGTATTTGAAAAAATATATTAGGTATTATTTTAGCACCGGTTTTATTTAATACCCATTCGGACTCTACGGATCATTATGTTGCTGTGTTAAGTTTGAGAAAGGTTATATTTAGAGGAAGTGAGCCCTGGTTTTCGTGGTGGGAGACTGGGAAACCACTTATTAAAAAAACACCTTCAGTGCACCCAACCGTGATTCGAAACCTGATCCCCCCTATCACGTTGGTCCAGTATCTTGTGGACGAACGCCTTTGACCCCTCTATCCCCAAAGCAGGCCGACGTGGGAATAGAATCAAGGTTTTCACGGACCAATTTAGTGGAAAATAAAATAGATATTTATACAACCCTTACAAGATATGTTATTTCAACATTACAATTTATGTACCAGTATATTATATTATTAACCATTAAAAAGAAAGAAAATAATATCAACGAATATAATATTTTATTATTCATCATAATATCACATACTATATTTTAACTATTTTGTTAATCATTATTATTAATTTCAGTAAAATTGATCGAAAATGACACTTTAAAAACAAATCTTTAGCAAAATATAGTTATTTTCAAACTACAAACTCAAAAATATATATTAGAAATAATAGACTACAATTCGGTGGCCGCATGGTCTAAAATATTACTCTCACAATATACTGGACTGTCTATGATTGGGAGATTGGGGTTTGAATCTTTGTCGGATGTATTAATGGGTGTGTGGCTTTACACTCTCCCTCCACGCGAATGTGGGTAAACTTCCTCTTAATCTAACCTTTTACATTCCTAGTCCATCCACGTAATTAGTTAATATGTGTGGAACCCAAATGAGAAGTGAGACGTGGTGACAAACAAACTAATTAAAAAGGACGAACTCAAAAATCTAAAATATTTATTTTGGTTTAAACCAACTTGTTTGATCAAAGTGTTTTAATTCTTGTGTGGCAATCTTTAATATACAATTAAATGCTATTTTGGTTTTTTAAATTCATAATAAAAGTTTTTTGCCAAGCAAATTTTGCATAGAGAAACAAAAATAATATTATTTAAAACGATAAGTATTTTAGTTTTTCTTCCCATCTAAGACAATCATTTTTCCCAGCCCCTACGACTAGTAAAAGTATGACTTTCATCATTCTACTTCCAAGGCCACGAAGTTCTCTTGAGTTCTTCCCCTCACCTATTCCCCCCTGCAATTTGCATGAAATGTCACTTCTGAGCGCTTCGCTACCCCCTCCCCACACCCCTCTTTCTCAACCCGCGCGCTCTCAAAGAATCTCTGTAACCTTATTGCGCCATGGCGTGGTGAAACATGAATGTCATAACCCACACAGGCATGATGGCATCCAAGCTACCACCACCAACACACGAAACTTCCCCCTTCACCCTCTCTTGGCTTAGACCAAACATAATAAACAAACAAAAAGTTGCTATGAGCTCATTTTGATGAAAAATACTTTTGCTGGCGTGTTTTATCATTCATAATATGAATGTGATTTTCTTTCTAGGAATAGCACGAATATTTTATTTTTTAAAAAAGATAATATATTAAGAATAGGAAATTGTTAATAATACACGTAATTCTTGAGTTTAACGCTGCCCTACCCGCATCAGTGACGAGGACATTGGAGTTAGAATCACATTAATTTGTGTTGGAGCGATTTTTTTCTTTTTTTACTAAATGGCTTTCCACTTTAATTCCACGCAATTGAGAACACATTTCACCTGAATTTTATATCAACTTTAATCTCATTAGTTTAAATTATCGAATGTTTTAGCTAGAAGTAATACACGGTTTACAAAACAAGCGTCATCATAAGTTATAGTTCGTGTGTTACGCTTGTGTAAGCCATGTTGCATTACACTGTTAGCTAAGGGGATAACACTCCAGCATACACTATTATGTTGTTTTTACTAAAGGTCAGGCAACCACCGGAGTTTTAAATATTGTGTTACTCTATTTCCTGTATTTTTAGAGGGATGGAGTTTTAATATTTGTCATAGTTTAGTAATAAATGCTTTAAGTTTTGGCTATAGATATAGCATGAAATGTGATGTTACTAGATGTCTAGTTTTATAACCTAGTGTTAAATAGAATAGTTCTTAAATATTCCTAAAATGTCTAGCTTAGATGATTTAAAAGATATATCATCTATATTTACAAAATTGTAAATAATATGGAATCAAACGTTGTTTTATTAAACAATGGTCAGATTTCTTACATTACGTTGTGTGTAAAAGACGCTTGGTTGAGACGTCTCAGAGCTGAGTTTGACACCAAGAGAATTTGTGTTTCACTGTTATAAAATATTATACCTTACCAGAAGCTCCCAGAAATAATGGTTTATAGTATGATTTAATCCAAATAAAAAGTAAGCTTGCTTTATTAGCACAAGTAGTCTATAATAATAAAAGGAAGAGTTTGTGTGCGATGCCCAGCCAAATCTACGGCACACAGAGAACATAGGTGAACGGAAGGGGGTCCGAATGCACCTCAAAGCCAGATTTTTAAATTTGTAATTAACTATTTAGTTAAGGCGTTTTAACAAATTTTTGAAGGGGTTACGAGCAACGCCGTGTCGAATTGCTAGTTTAAAATATACTTAATGTTTGACAATAATTAGAATTAATGTAATCAATGTCATAATAAAAATGAGTGGAGTAGATTAATAAATATATATTAAAACATTAGAACAATTTATAGTAAAAATTATAAATATAAAGTGGTCAATAGTAAGAAGAGTAGATATTCAAAACTTGATTAAAATGGTTTAAAGTCTGAAAGAGTTATTAAAGACATGTAACATTTAAGAAAATCTGAATTATTAGTTCTTAAAAAGTTTATTAAGAACTTAAAAAAATAAATAAAATATTACTGTAAATTATTTTGTACCCCATGCTTTCCTATACATTTTATTGATGGTAGATCTTTCGACATTTCATGTCTTCATCAGCCTGGAAGTAAACACGAGGTTAGATCTTTGTGAATTTAAATTTAAATAAAGCATTAGTGCTTTTAATTTTAATGATTGTCAAACAAAGGGGACATGGCAGTCTAGGTGTAGGGTGTCAGACCTCTGTGCTAGGGGTCTGGGGTTGAAATCTCGGTCACGGCGCAGATTTATCTGACAGCCAAAACCTTCCTTCCCTTTTAACAAAGTGTGTGCTTTCACGCTTTATGAATGTGTTGAATACCAGGCCTCCACCGTGGTTCGGAACCCACGTTAAACTGTATAGCCCCTCTGCTTTCCATCATCACGTATCATCCTAACAACTGGGGATTATTTTTTGTTTCTGGAATTCACCTTAATGGTGTCCACACCTCAGAAATGAATCCCTCCATACNAACTTGCCCCCCCCCCCCCCCCCCCCCGTTAATTTCAAACATCAAGAATTGACCAGTGCCTCAAGACAATAACTAAAATGTATTCTAAAAATATTTAAAAAAAATTATGATGATGTTAATAATTGTATTAAAGTATTATATATTTGTACGAATTGTTAGAAAACTTTCTATAAATTAAATTTCAGTGAACGGTAGTTGAGAGATTCTCTTTTATAACATTTAAACAAAGACTCGTTGGGAACCAAAATCAGGTCTACAAAGTCCGGCTAAGTTTATTATTTCTTCCTTCATTTTAAATTAAATAATGCATTTAAATATTTGTTTTGCTACACAATATTTCATCAACTGAAATAGTTATAGTTTATCTTTTGAAATGTTAATTTTTTAATCAGCTGTTGATTAGTATTATATTGGTCCATTGAGGTAATTAGATTTATATATATTAAATTATGTAAAATATATGACAGATATAATTGATTAATGGTAACGTGGTCATTTTTGTCAATTTAAAAGTTACTAAAAACCAATTCTGGTATTCATTTACCTCGCGAATATAATGTTGTTACTTTGACAAGTGAGGTAAGTTTACATCATTTGTCAAATTATCTTAACATACAGGTAAAGCAGATGAATAGATAACCTTTTATCTACCACTATCTCAACTGTTAATCGCAAACTAACTCTCAATAACAACTAAGCTAGACTATTGCATGTTGCCTAAATGTGTAGAGCAGTGAGTAGGCTACCTACAGAGCCGCCGAGGCATGTTGTGTTGATGCTGTGTTTGTTGCACGTTGTCCCGCCAGAAAGCAGCACGTATAACGGTGTTAGCACGAGCACCACTAGCACGGTAGGGGACGCTGGTTCGTCCCCCGGCCTACCCCTCTCCTTACCCGCTGACCCTGCACCCAGTGGGGCCTCTCCAGACCCGGGATCGCTGACAGTGCTGCAGCCTGCGAATAACAATAACAACAACGTGAGTGTAGTGGGACCCGCGTACTCCGCCATGTTGCCGGGATTCGCCCACTATTCCACAGGTATGGACAATCTCAGCTAGAGTAACAATACGTACATGGATAAAAGAAATTTAACAGTCATTGTTCCTTATATGAACATTCTCTACTCACCTACAGTTCACTTTCTCAGGACTTTTAATTAATCTCCCTGGTACACCAGACACACAGTCTCCAAGATAAAATGACCACACGCTTTGGGAAAGCTTGAGTCCTTCAAAGCTGGTGCCATCAAGAGGCTTTATTATTTTCTTAGAAAAACTAATTTTAAACATGGTTTCACTACATAGAGAGGACACAAATATCCATCTCGAGCTTTCACGAAGCTAAGTTCAGGTAGCGACCCAACCCCCTCTTCACATAATACTACCTCACAAAGAGCTTACTCCAACTGCCCTTTACGAGTATTATGGTCCCTTTATGATGAACGTGTTGAAAGTGAGTCGTTTAACAAGTGCACATTTGGCTGTGCTTTAAATCACCGATCGTTGACACTAGCGAACACCAGTGTTTGTTGATGGACTCAACCTTGCTCAAGGAGCGCAGTGAAACTTCCGTAAGGCTGAGGATCTAGTCTTATCTGTGCCCCGGGACCATTATTACCCTTCTTTGAAAGCTAAAATGTCTTCTTCTATAGCCTAGGTATAATTTACACCTTTGCAAAAACTTGTCTTTTACAAAACCATTCTATCTGATAGGCCCAAAGTAATTTTATTTTGCTAAGATTTCTTTAGGGTGCTTAAAACTTATGTTTTAATTTATTTAATACACATACAATTCAAACATGGTATTATATGTTCATTTATAATTTTTTTTAACTCACTCGTTTAGAAAAACCAAGCTATGTTTTTAATTTTGTAATATTTCGCGAACCCATTATAATAATAAAACAATATTTTCTTTAGAAAGTCTTTGGTCTAATTTTATTAAAACATACTCTCATATCTAAAATGTCCTTGTAAAAGTATTATCCTACTTACATCAAATATATTTAAATTGTGATTATCTGTGCCTCTCTCAGGTTGTGTTTTGTTTAACCAGACTAGTTTTTAAAAGTATTATCGAGACATTTCATTATTTCAATAAAGCAATCTAATAAGAGCGGGATTATCAACTATTGAATCACAGATAGTGATTGGTCAGTTAAAAAATTATATCGGTTCAAGCTTTTATCGTTTCAGATCTCTTTTACATACCCAACTTAATTCCACTGCCTTAGCTAAATACTTTCTATTTTCTTTTATTTGTTTTCGTCTTTTCGTAATATGGGTAGTTATATAATCTGTCTTTCGGAGAGCTAGTTGACATAAGGTTCTAAGAATATGATGAAAATTTAAATGTTTTTTTGTGTCAACTTATATTAATTTCATTGGACTATATGTATTTTGGAGTTATGTCAAACCCACTATTTTATGAATCTAAAATTTGGGTTCAAATTTTGGAAAATGATGAACATGAAAAAAAGAGAAATACAATAAAAATAATGAAAATAGGATATGATAATAACTAAATGTTCAAATTTCGTTATACTTTATTCATTATAAGTTATAACATTCAGTACATGTTAAATTAATTTTACTTTTTTTTTATGCACTAAGTCTGATTACCCATTCGCGTTGTACTCTTGTGTACTAACTACGCTAGTAGGTTAGGGATAAGGAAGGTTGAATTTTGAGGAAGTGTAACCGCATTTGTATGGAGAGAGATAGTGGGAAACCATTCAGGAAAAAAAACCTCAGTACACTCGGCCGTGAAAGAACTATGATCTTCACGTAATTGGCAGTCTACTCTATTACGAGAGTGACGCCTTAGACTATGTGGACACAGAAGTGGGGGTTCAGTTGTTAAGTTTATCCTCTTGTTATTTTGGGGCTGAACCACAAATAAGAAGCATTAGGTTTCTTAAACAAATTTAAATTTTTAAATATACAGCCTATATTTTAAAATAACAGTCTCGAATCCGATATTTACTCAACTCTTGGAATTTCCAATATATTTAAGGACTCGGTGGTCCGAGGGTTCAAACACTAATTTATTTACTAAGATTTAAAATATATCTATATAAATAGCATTTAAAAAAAAGAAAATTTCTAGAATTTGTAAACTTATTAAAATTGATCAAAAGGACTTTAATAATTTTGAGGTAAGATCCTAAAGCTGTCTAATCAACTGTAGATGTTTGTTGAACACGAACTAAGCGAGCATGTTTGGCTTGTGCATGTTTGAGTCCTTTTGTGTTTAGTCACCAGTTGGTGCATGGTAACTTGGGCCTTTTATCACGTCAGAAGAGTTACAGTCTTATATCAGCACTGCCAACTCATGTTACCAAAATACCACCAGAAGGGATCCAAATAATCCAATTTCCCGCTAAGTTCTAACTAAATAAAGCTAGATTCTCTAGTAATCATGTTTAAACATAGGGACAAAAATATATTAAAAAATATGATAAAGGTGTTTTTTTAGTTTATAAAAGTCAATAAGGCGCTAATGACCTTTACATGTCGATGCACCTCCAAATATTAATAATAAACATATTTATAATAATAATAATAATAATAATAAAATACAAATAGTAACAACAACAAAAATGATAATATTTAAAAAAATGCTCAAAATAACAAAATTTCTCTAAATTAGATTATAGAGACTTCAATCAATTATAAACGAGAAAAATTCTTAAAATACTATTAGAGGTCACTTGAAAAGAGCATTAGAGCCACTAATGCAAAACTAAATCTACATTTATGTACCTCACCTTCTGATAACTTTAAAATAAAGAAAACCATTAAAAAAATTGTCACATTTCCCCCACTAGAAAAAAAGGCTAAAGCAAGATTTAAAATATGCTAGAAATCCTGACTGTCACTATTTGAATAATTTAGTTGCCACACCCCAATTTTTTTTTAACTTGAGAAATGGAAAAAATAATAATTCGGCAACACAGTTTGATCTGCCTCGAAACGAGTGTAGTGAAATGAACAAAATAGGAGAGGTAAAGTTACATCATTTGACAAATTGATATTACGCATTTACCAGGCGGATATGTTTGGAGCTATCTCAAGTTAGATTGTTCAACTGACGGGAAAAGGCCAAATTACTTTGAATGGATTAAAATGTATAGTTCAGAGCTTGTGAGTAAGCTTGCATCCCATCAGGCGCATTTTTAAATAGTTATCTAATTTCATTTAGTTGAAAAATGACACCTGAACACGGGAATAGAACACAGAACACTTAGCCTACGCGGCATTGAGATAACAAGGAGTAGTTCCCTTCTCGGGTAGTTTTTCGCTCATAGTTTAATTATCTTATTATAAATAATATAATGATTCTAGTAAATTGAACTTGTATGCCTATATAGACAGTAGTTTATAAGAATGTGTCAATTATTTGAATGTATTTCTCTCTCAGAATTAATTTCTTGGTTTATGTTTTCACAAAACAGACATTCAAAAAAAGATGTACTTGCCAGAAATTGTATCTGGTCACCAGTTCAACGTTCATAAATTTTGATTCTCTGGAATACCTATAAAGGGTTGATTGGGGCTAGAATCTTGAGGGTGTATTTCGTAAAAGGTTTTACACTCTCTCTTTACAAAAAAATGCCGGACACTTCATATACACTCAGCCTTGCCTTTCATGTCAGTGTAATTAGAACAATAACTCTCATATAACGTTTTAGAATATAAAAAAAAGTATAAAATAACGGATTTTCCTAAATGTTTTTCCAACCTCCTTCCACGAAAATGTGGGTGTGTTTCCTTTAAATGAAACCTGTCTAATCCCTAATATATTAGTGTGTTCAATATATAGGCTTATAAACCGAACGGGTAGTAAGACAATATGCTAAAAAAACAATAAACTAACATTGATTAAAAGGTCAAAAAGCTATTATTAAAAATAGTCACAATTTTTCAATAGTTCCAGAAGCATATACCATTGCTTGGCGTCTGCATACCTAGAATTATTATTATTATTATTATTAGCACCGCGTCTTACTACCCGTTCGGGTTATACGCACTTATGCTAATGTGTCATGGTAGGGTTATTGTGAGATGAAATGGAGGACCTACAGTTTAACGTGGAATCCGAACCACGGTGGAGGCCTGGCATTCCTCACATTCACAATATGTCTTGTCAGAGGTGAAGGAAGGATTTGGTAATCAGACAAATCTGTGCCGGGACCGAGGATTGAACCCCGGCCGCCAGCACAGAAGTCTGACACCTTACCCCTAGACCGCCAGGTCACTCACCATACCTAGAAGTAAATATGATACATTTGCGAACAGTCTGGTCATTGTTATCAATATTGCGATACAACCTGAAGCCCGTAGGTTATATTCGTCTGAGATTTACTGTCGATTCACATGTTCGCCGAAAAAATAGCGCAGAACAGAAACACGGCCACGTGACGAGCTGTAAGCCAATCACAAGATTTACACCTTATCGGCGCGAGCAGTTCTGCTCAAGTTTAACTCATCTCTACTTTGTCCGCTCTGCCCGAGATGTTCTGAACGGGAGAACCAATCAAATCTCAAAAGGTATCGGACTTCTGTGCTGGGGTCCGGGGTTCAATCCTCGGTCCCGGCACAGATTTATCTGATTACCAAACCCTTCCTTCACCTCTGACAAGACGTCTTGTGAATGTGGGGAATGCCAGGCCTCCACCGTGGTTCGGATTCAACGTTAAACTGTAGGTCCTCCATTTCATCTCACAACCACCCTACCATTACATATTAGCGTAAGTGCGTATAACCCGAACGGGTAGTAAGACGCGGTGCTAGTAATAATAATGATAATAATAATAATCAAATCTCAAAACCAGCCATCGGATATCAGTGTGCATGTTCATATGACAACGCATGCGGTGTGGATCTAAGAGCAAAGACAGCTTCGTTGGCCTTTGAGAGGAGATGTGAGATAACTCGTTAATGTAAAGCGTGTTTATTTATTTATCTATTTGAATGCGCCACGATACAACACTATAATTTAAAAACATCCTTTGGGAGAATAATCTTAAATATATGCATATCTACTATAAAATAAAATATGTTGTTAATAAGCTATTTTAAGTTAGCGTTGCAATGCATCATGGATCTACATACAGCGTGTGAATTGCTGCACTACTTAAGCAGATTCTCCTTTTTGTGAATCAAGCTTTACGCCTTGTGTTATTCTTATAAGCAGCATGAATGATTGAGGATAAAACTACAGAAATATCACAGTCTCACTGAACACCATTTGTTGTGTTTCAGTTGGCAGCGGTGCAGTGGGAGTCCCTGTCAACGACTACTCCTACAGTTCACCCTACACGCAGTACACCACATCTTACGGCACCTACGGTTACGGCACTGGCGGGTTGCTCAGTAAGTAAACAGTGAGTATAAAAGCAAGAGTTGTTCTGTTTACTACCGCACCTTACGTTGGAGTGAACTATCCTCCTTAAGAGCAGGTCTTGCACTTTAGAGAGAGACACTGGAGGGAACTATTCTTCTTACGAGCAAAGCTTGCACTTTAGAGAGATACACTGGAGGGAACTATTCATCTTACGAGAAAGTCTTGCACTTTAGAGAGAGACACTGGAGGGAACTATTCTTATTACGAACAAGTCTTGCACTTTAGAGAAAACCTGGAGTGAACTATCCTTCTTATCAGAAAGTCTTGCACTTTAGAGAGAGCCTGGAGTTAACTATCCTTATTACAAACAAGTCCTGTACTTTAGAGAGAACCTGGAGTGAGCTGTCCTTTTTACAAATAAGTCTTCACTTTAGAGAAACCCTTGAGTGAACTATCCTTCTTACGAACAATTCTTGCACTTTAGAGAGATCCTGGACTGAACTGTCCTTATCAGAAAGTCTTGCACTTTAGAGAGATATACTGGAGTGAACTATCCTTCTTACGAGCAAGTCTTTCACTTTAGAGAGATCTCTAATTTTTTTTTAAGCCACTGAACGTATTTTTGTAAGTTATAGGATGTAATGGGTACGGTAGTTCTGGAGGAAGTGCACGCGCAATTGTAGGAAGGAAGGAAGGAAGGGGGGAAATTACCACAATACAAGCCAATGGTGTACTATCCAATCCCTAAGGCACCAAGCCGTGACTCTAACCTCAATCTGCACCCAGTAGTCCAGTATATTTCAATTGTGACTGGTTATATACCATGTGACCACAGAAAAAGGCACTTCCTTTAATCTTTAAGATTAAAATTATTTTAAACTAAGTTAATTCACAAAAGCAAGAAAATAATAATATTGTTTAGCCAAAAGTATCATTTTGGTAAGAAGAATATTTTATAAAATAGCAACCTTTTTTGTTGCCAAAATTGAAAACATTATAAATATTATATTATTGGTATTAATTTATAGGTATTTATCCTGTCAATCAAACGTGATAGCTGCAGATAAAATCACTTGACTTATGATTATGTTAAAGAAGATCTAATCATTGTATAGCTGTCAAATCGGCCTAAGAGTTGTCCTACAAAAATTGGACAATACAAGTCCAATAGGATCGAATTTAGTTTATAAGTTACATATAGAAAGCAGCATGACAGTGTACTACAGCTCCTTCTAATAATTCTCATTACAAGTTTAATCAACGACTTAATTTCAAGGACTGTGATAAGAAGAAAAGTTACCCACTTTGGTGGCCGCTCGGTCCAAGGTGCTACTCTCACAGTAGATTAGACTGCCGATAACGGGGAGATTGGGTTTCAATTCCAGTCTGGTGAACTGAGGGTGGTTATTCGAAAATTGTTTTCCACTCTCCCTCTATGCAAATGCGGGCACACTACCTCTAAATATAACTATCCTATTACCTATAATTGTAACCGTAATTAGTACATAGGCGTATGACCCGAATGGGTGGTAAGGCGTACTCTTAAAAAAAAGAAGTTTATAACAAAAGCCCTATTGTTAGCACAGAGAGAGCATATAAAAACCAATGCCTTAATTGCATTTACCCCCCTCCCCCCTCGAAATAATTAGAGCTACATGACCGTACTCAATGATTGGAAAAGTAACTTATAATAATATTAAACCAAATTAGGCCTGACACTTGTAAAGTTAAAACACCTGAGTGACATTTTTTTAAGTCTTAGGAGGGAACGTGGACCAATGCTCCTGTATAGAGCCTCTTGCACAGTTTACAAATGATGAAGGGGTGGTTTTTCTAAAGTGATTTTCACGAAAATGTAAATAGGTCTACACTTCCTCTAAATTTTACTTTATCCATCCCTACCCCATTTGTGCAAATGTTCGGATATCTCAGGAATGTACTCGTATTATGGTGTGGAGCATAAAACAAAACAAGAAAAGAGAAACATTTTCAGGAAATAACAGTCAGATCTTTTATAGTCGAAGACTTCAATTTAATGAAATTAATTTGTCATAGTAAAAACAATAAATTCATACCAACACCCTAATTTACACACACTACTCACACCACAGCTTAAAAAAATATTAGTAGAGTCGTAAATCATTTAAAAAAATATATTTTAATCTCCATAAAATTTGTAAACCAATATTTAAATTTAAATGGTTTTCGTAATTTCAAGTATTTTCATTGTTTAAAAACTTTGTTAAATCTTATGACAAGTTAAAAAATGTGTGAGTACTATGACCAAAACATTGATTTCATATAACAATATATAGAGAGAAAATAATTAAAGAAACACCAAAGTGACGTAAATACACTAATTAAAATACCACAATGAACTAGTGGACAGATATTTCGCAACTTATACTGTCTTACACCGCTTTTAATAAACAAACATTAGCAAGGTTTACTCTTTACACTTCTGTATTTAAACACGGTAACATTATTCACATTTTACACTGCTGTAACCAAACACAGAATAACATAATTTACACTTTACACTGCTGTAATTAAACACAGAATAGTATGATTAACATTTTACACTGCTGTAACTAAACACAAGGATAACATGATTTATACTTTACACTCCGCTAACTAAACACAGAATAACATGATTTACACTTTAAACTGCTGTAGTTAAACACAAAATAGTATGATTTATACCTTACACTACTATAATTAAACACAAATTAAAATGATTTAAACTTTAAACTACTGTAATTAAACACAGAATAACATGATCTACACTTACACTACTGTTATCAAAGATAAACATAATTTACAATTTACACTACTGTAATCAGGCAAAGATAAACAAAGTCCCCAATTTAAAACTTGGCTTTTTTTGAGGAATATTTATCATAAACATCCAATACCATGATATAAGCTTCATTCTATCTTATCTTTTCAGGATGGTGAGTGAAATATGAAATATAGTTTTCTAACAGAGAAAACAAAACACAAGGAGAGATAAATGAAATTTGTAGGGACTGATAGGAAACTAATTGCAAATTTCTTTTAAAAGGGCACAATGTTGGATAGAATGGTAGAAATATTATTAAAACTTATTAGACATTAATGAAATAAATACAAACACCATCTTTGATAAATCTGCCATAAATAATTTTGAGACTATATAAATCGAAAGCTATTTAAATTGTATGTAAAAACCCAAAAAATTGTAATTCAATGATATTGGTAAAGCTTATTCACATAGATAAATGAAAATATAGTCATACCAATCACAATATTTTGTAGTGTCCTCTAACTGGTTAACTTAATTACTGTTTTTATCCTCGTCAGAATTATTTACTGAACAGATTAATATATTTAAAAAATAGAAAACTGTTTTAAACATTATACATTTTGTTGAAGACCACATTAATGCTATTTTAGCATGCGATCCCTTCTCAACCCTCATTATAGTCACTAAACCTAATGAAAGAAAGGTATGGTAAATTTATATTAAATATATACTTTTTTCTGCAGATGGTTCACCCTACTTTTATGGCGGAGGTTCCTCATTCAACCAGAACATTCTCCAGCGTGGTAGCTGCGCTCTACAGGGAGATAACGAAGCTCGGTCTCCCATGGCCGCCACCAGGGCTAGTTCAGGCGCTAGTGCAGCCTCTCCTACCGGCAGCGCTTGTATGAAGAGTGATTACCAGCACCACCATCATCTTCTCGGCTGAGCTCATGGGACTGTGGCTAGCTAACCAAAGATATCTATGGGACAACCAGAAAAATTGCCAAATATAGAGAGTTTATTTTCACGAATATTAATATCATTCGAAAATATTGTTGATATAAGAGTATATAATAGAAAAACGGACACCAATGTATTGTAAAATTTTCTATGGAAAAGTTTTGATCAAATATCTTTTGGCGAAAAACGTATTCGTTACAAGAATGTGATAGAAAGTTGTGTGACGCTAGCAATGGAAGTGAAAACAGTACCAAGCTTTGCTAGTGGATCATCATTGTAGCCAAGAGCTGAGTCTGAATATCACATTCAAATGAACAATATATTGTAAATCATAATAAACGTTATTTCCGTCGATATAGATGTAAATTAAGAACAAGAACTTTCAGTTTAATCTTTTGTACACATTCGAGCTGTATGAAAAAAAGAGAAGCAAGAAACCAAAGACTTATTTTGAACCCATCGTTGTTGTCAAACTTGATTTTACATGCATTGAAAGACTACTGTACATTAAAGTGATGGTTTTGAATAATGTTATGTATTTTTGTTTTGTTTTTGAACTGTCCACAATTTTATGTTTTGCACATTTTCACTATTCGCAATGCATGTTTTTTTTTTACAATTCGTATCCACACATTTAAAAGCACAAATGCATTCACCTCATGTTACTAAATGTATCAAATGTAAAATACAAGTATATTTATTTTAAAGAGGCCTGTCTAATGAGAGTAGCCATATTTCATTTAGTTATTGACTCTCTAACAATTTAACATGCACTGTTAATATACAATGTTTAACTATTCAAATTTAATTCATCTATGTTTACTAACGTGCAAGAATTTTAATAAACCATTTGCTTAAAGTAATAGTTGGAATATGAGCCACACGTTTGTAAATGCTAAGTTTTGATGAAAATGCATAATAAACTTTAATAATAATATTTAATTCATTTAAAAAACCATTTTTTGTGTGAATCTTTGGAAAAGTTTTCAAAAGATTTGCTATTTCAATAAATATATTGGTATGGCTGTGTTTAATATGTTTCTTTAGAAAAGTCAATAAATTTTTAAATATTAATTTTTGGTTTAGTGCTGTAACAATTTAATAGTATAAAAGGAACCATTTGAAATTTTACTCAAATATCTTATAAAATTAAAAAATGAATTACCTAATTTACAGTTAATTATTTCAAGATATAATTATGATTTGTTTAATAGCCCATACAGTATCATTTACTTAGACAGGCCTTGAAAATTAGTACTTATCATATTTTGTAAAGTTAAATATACAGGTTTGTGCAATGTTTTTTATTTTATATATTTTAAAAGAATATTTAAAACAACTATTTGAAGTGATAAATGTCAAAGATGCAAAGAACGAATCTACAGTGAACTGTACTTACTAGGGAGTCATCGTGAAAAATCTTAAGTCCTAGTCAAAAATAAAAATATTTTAAAGAGATTTTTTCATATGATTTATTTATTATTTGTAATATCTTCACAATGAATTAATACATCGTATTGTACTTATAGTACATGTATTTTGTTATTTTTATCTTACCAAAGAAGAAAAAGATTGCATAGCAATATTAAACTAGTAAGTTTTTTTTTTAGTTTCTATAATTTTGTGTATTTCATTTTGACTTGAATTATTGCATCAGTTACAATGTAGTATTTGTTTGTAGCTTTATTTAACGAGTTTTCATTTATTTGTTGTAAGCCTACCAGTTCCTGTTCTAAGATTTATTCATCCAATCCTTCCAGCGAGTCCTTTATCTTGCCAAAATAATTCCCGGTTTCCCTTAAATATGTTTCCCTTTTACCTAATATCATCCACCTGATATCAGTAGTGTAGAATTATAGAGAATATGAATATTGTAAAAAATAAATTAAATACATTCTTGAAGATAATAATGAGAGTATTTTTTTATTTTTAAACCTTCTTTTCTAGACAAAGTCAGTTAGGTTAAAAAGTTTAAAAATAATATATAATTTTGCTATTTAAAACTAGCCAAAGTAGTTTTCAACGCTAAAAAGGGTGTAATTTAAGTTTTTTTGGGATAATTTAAATAAAAACCAACTGAATACGTTAATAGCATCTTAGCTTCTACCAGCTATTTAATAGAAGTTAGAAAGTAAATTTTATATTTCAAAGGTATATAAGAGTTTAGAGTAAGATATAGTAAGTAAGGTGTATAAATATACACTTGAATTTACGTATTAATACGTGAAGTTAGATATTATAACATTTTTTAGCTGTAAGATAAGGTTATTTTGATGAAGATTGAACTGTATCTTCTCCGCAAGCTTCAACTAGACCAGGTTTATTTTTTAACCTTTTTACAATTACAAACTTCCGCTCAATATGTCCTCATACTCCCTATGCCAGACTGTCAAAATCATCATCATCATCATCACCAGCCCTATTTGCTACCAGTACAACTTCAAAAGAAGACAATATCTTGGTCTTACCTTACACGCCGATAGCTAGGAACAGAGCAAATGACACAAAATTACAAGGATTTTATTATATTTATTCATATAAAAACGGCGAGTCACAAATACACAAGCTAGTGAGATAGTTTCCTTCGTCAAAAATGGAGTCCTATGCCCCCGTTATTTGGCCACCATACTCCTGGTTAAGAGCCTCCGGCCCTTTAAAAGGTAGTCTTTTTAGTGTTTTGAATCTTACTAGCAGATCAGGATGCCCAAATAAAGGAAATGTACCTACATTTGTATGTAAGGAGAGGGAGAAACTATTTAGGAGAAAGCACCCACCCAGGATTCTAGCTACGAGCTTTCCTTCACAGGAGAACATGACAAGACGAAACTGACATCTTTGTCCAAGTACCCACTGGTGCGGGCTAAAGTAGTAATTTGATGTCAATAGCTGTTTTATCATTGTTAACCAAATGTTATCGTCGCTTATTCCTTAACATGAAGTCGATGTTTTAAGTACAGACTCTTACATCCTAACCTTTGTGCAGACCAGCTGTTCACGATCCACGTTATGTGGCTCGTGAGAGGTCGACATAAATCAAAATTGTGTTCGAGAATCCACCCGGCACATCGAATATTCTGGTTTTGCATCACCCGATTCCCAAATGGAGCTAATTTATCTTAAATTAAAAGGCAAAAAAATCAAATCTGAAGATTTTCTACTAGATTCTCATAAATCAAAATGTAAGGCGACCTGGTGGTCTAGGGGTAAGGTGTCAGACTTCGGTGCTGGGGGTCCGGGGCTCAATCCTCGGTCCCGGCACAGATTTATCTGATTGCCAAACCCTTCCTTCAGCTCTGACAAGACGTGTATTAATTACAACATGTGACTGTGTGGAATGCCAGGCCTCCACCGTGGTTCGGATCCCACGTTAAACTGTAGGTCTGTTTCGTTTCACAATGACCCTACCATTATACATTAGTGTAAGTGCGTATAACCTGAATAGTTAGTAAGACGCGATCCTTCTTCTTCTTCTTCTTCTTCTAATAATAATAATAATAATAATAATATAAAAATTACCTTCCTAAGAAAATAGAAGCATTGAACATTAATGCTCTAAAAAACGTCAACATTATATGGACGCACCTAATGATTTGAACCGTCATTTACTTTGATGAGACCGTTTAGATCAAGAGGTCGTTCCCAGATACTTGATGAAACTTTAGAATTGGGGCCCAGCATTGAACCCGATATTGACAGACTAATAAAAAAGTGTCAAGTTTCTCACTAAGCGATATTACACTGTCAAATTTCTTTGATCAAATAAATGTGATAGGACTTGGACGACTCATCAAATATCTTTTATCAAAGAAAAGATTTTACAAATCTTTGATCAAAGATTTGAGCAAAGGTTTGCTAAAAGAAAATTGCGATTGAAAAAAATAGCATGAACTCAAAGTCGTTTACAGGGTTTTAATTTCGTTTCAAACAGCAATGAGATTATCACAGTCGCTGCATACAAAACTAAACCAATGGAGTCCATTTTTGCATTAATCTATTGTAGAAACTTTTGAATACATTTTATGTAGTGTAATAACACTTCTTTGATCAAAAACTGTTTCAGATATTTGACAAAATTTATTTTTCTTTGATCATAGAAAAATATTTGTTTGATCAAAGCGCTTTGACAGGATAATACCGCTCATAGGCTAACTATGATTTAACAACACAGGAGGCCTATTTATGTTTTCTCTTTTCTAAACTTATGCTTTCTTTAATATAAATAATTTTAGTGCAGTGGTGTGTTTTTAGAAGTTTTTCTTTACAAATTAAATTTTTATTTTGGATTCTAATAGCTATAGCTTCTGTGAACTCGTTGTTTTTATGTATAACATTTTTTAATCAATAGCCCACTATAAATAGTTTAGGAGTATTTGTGTATGTGTTTAACATGTCTCATAAGTGTAAAAGTATATACAAGTGTACAATTGGAGTAGGGGGGGAAGTTAGGTGAGTGGTTGGCAAAGGGGCAGGAGGGAGTATTGCCTTGCTCAGTCAAAGTAAAAGTGGTCCTCAGGTGTTAAAAAATTGTGCATCCCTGGTCTAGTCCAAAGTTCGGTTAAAACCCAAGAAAACCCCCTTCCCCACTCCCCATCTAATGAGATTACTCTCAGTCTTTTGTTGTCTCTGCGGGTAAACTCAAAATGCTATCAGTAAACCGTCTCTCTTGACACTCCGTGGATCTTATTGGCCACAATCTCTCCACTCTTAGATCTCACTCTCCTGTTCACTCTCGTTGTTATGTTTTCATTGAAAATTCTGTGTATGCGTCCAGACCACTTTGCTACACATTATGAACAGAGCTCCCGAGAGAATGCGCTCTTAGTTGCGTGCGAGAGGGGGCTAGGTCCATAGCTCCAATCACATATTCCAATATACAGGTTGTGACAAAGCGTCAGGCACGTCTGGTCTTGGATTACTAGTGAAAGGGAGGTCAGGATTCAAATCCCGTACGAAAGTACTGAGATAGCTTATACGAGATGATTCTCAATTTTCCTCCGCGTAAGTGCATATATTTTGCCTGTAAATTTATACCTTCCTCATACTCGCCCCGTATGTGTAAATATGCGAACATCCCAAACGGGTGGAGTACGCTCTGAACGTACAACAATTAGATTTTAAATAAAGCGATTGAGTCTTAAATATTTTGTATGAGTAATTTTTTTTAGTGGTACCAAGTACATAGAAAGCCAATTTTTTTTCTAGGATTTGCATTAGAAAACTGTACAATACCTTTAGCGGTTAGCCATTAAAAGTTTGTATACGTGTATATGGATGAATACCTACAATTTACGTATGTATGTATATATATATAATTTGAAGAAGGAGGGGAACAGACTCTTTGATTCCCCTTTCTACGCCCTTACGTTTGTACCTTTTATATACATACATATATTATTTAACGATCAATTCCAATGGTTAAGTACGAGAGCATTTGCACATAATTAAATAAATTGGGAAAGGAAAACCATCCCTTTAAACCATTAAATAAATATAGCTGAAATATAAACCTTAGCCTATCTGCCAAAGGCCAGAAAATGCAATTTGGGTCAACACGTCTTATATCACTCAATCACACTTGAAAATTTTATGTAATATACTTAATTTACTCTAAATTAAAAAATGACACCTTGTCATGGGAATCGAAGCCGGGACCTTAGGCTCAATACGCAAATGTTCCAACCACTGAGCTATCTAGGAATCGTCCCGTGCCTGGGGTCATTTCCACTCAAATTTTAAGGCAGATTCTGTTATGGACGTGCGGAAATCATCAGCCACACATGAGTGAGCAATTAATATATTAACACTAGTTATCAGATAACGCAGTAATCTTCAACCCTGGATGGCTTTATGGAGCCAAATGTACACTTACAACTGTACGAATGTGCGTATTATGATGGATCAAATAGCCAAACTATTATCTTTGATAATTACGTTTCCGCATATCAATATCATACTCTTTAAATTGAAAAATCATGTATAATTTTAGATACGGCTGAAACCGTGTACCCTAATTAACAAATATATTAGCGTGACTATAAAATCAATCATATACTTATTGTAGTTTATAATATAATAATTTAGATATGCAAATCCAAGTTTAAAATGTTATCGTAAGATGTTTCAACACAGGGCTGTATGCCATGAGTAATAATTAAATAATTGTATATTGCCCCTCATATCAACTCAGTAATGTTGACAGGCAGCATGATATTAATCCACTCTAGGTCTCTTGAACTCCCTAACAATGTAACCAGACAGGATGAAGCCTGCCTCTGTTAGATCTCCAGATGACCTTCATAGAAAGTTAGCCACGGAATCATTCTAAACTAGAGTCCATCCGCCATAGGAGTGGTGTATCTGACAGCTACCACAAGATGTATAAACGGTTAAAACATAAATTTAATTAAAAAAAATTGTTTGTTGTGAAAGTTTTGACCGCCAAAAGTGACAAAAACTCAACACGTGGTCTGGAAGATTATATGGTTTGGCGAATGGATACATGAGAGTAGATCTGCTAGCTGTCAGTTACCATTAACTCCAGTGGCACATGGACTATATATGTTCACTGTGGTGCGTTTGGTTACAATAATAACATAATCAGTTGTCCAACATCTTAGCTCAGTCTGCAGCGTGTCTGTCTATTGATATTAAGATCCCGGGTTCGATCTCTACCATGGCCGAGAATATTCATCATTGGTGAAATGTGGGTTTTCCCGTTCACAGTGATGAATTAACGGCCGGAAACTGGATGCTGTGTCTGTTCTAGATTTAAATTAGTTTATATGTCGTGTGTTGATATAATCAGTCGGTTCAGCAAGTGCTCATTAAGCCAATTAAATGAAGACAATTCGAACCATCATCAGTTGATGAAGTGGGTACCTCTATTAATGTATATATTCACTGTGGAGCAGGGAATGAGCGTAATACCATCATCAGTTGATGAAGTGGGTACCTCTATTAATGTATATATTCACTGTGGAGCAGGGAATGAGTGTAATACCATCATCAGTTGATGAAGAGGGTACCTCTATTAATGTATATATTCACTGTGGAGCAGGGAATGAACGTAATACCATCATCAGTTGATGAATTGGGTACCTCTATAAACAAGTAGCTCTTAGCATGCAGATTGGCGGCTTACGGAAGAACACTGTGGGGGTGACGGGAGACAAATCTGAACCTGGAATGAAGTCTTGGGGGTGACGTGGAGCGATGGCACTGTATAAACATAAGAGAGTAGCGTACAGGCACACTTTTCTGCAATTTCTCAAAAAGAAAAGAAGAGAAAGAGAGACGAAAAATCACTTCCTTTTTAAACTCTTGCTTTAAAAAAAATATCAAGGGACAAGGGGAGTTTGTGCTTTAGTGGTGTCATTAATCCTTAGTAAGGAGGAGCGGAGGGTGGTTTAGGGGGATGGGGGGCAGGAAGTCAGAAAGAGATTTAGGGGAAAAGGTGGAAAGAGAAGAAAAAGAATGAGGGTGAAGAGGGTTAACAAAAAAATACCAGGGTGCTGGAATAGAAGGTTGGAAAATAGAGGGGGACTTTTTGAATCATTTGCGTAGTGATGCCCTCCCACCCCCTTTACACACACCCTCCCCCCATAACTCCCTGGGCGGTGGCCCCAGAATCGAATTTCATGAGTCTCTTAATGTTTCCGTCCTACTCAAAGAGTTGGAGAATGGTAGAGGGAGGTAAAATGGTGCTCTTGTAGCTTGAGTTTGTTTTAAAAAAAGACTATTTAGAATTATTTGCAAAACAATATGTAAATTAAATAAAATATAATTGTTTGATTGAAGTAATTAATGGGTAAGATGGGCAAAGGTATCAGTCTTGTCTTATTTGCTAGAGACGTGGAGACTGGGCCACAAATCTAGGGTGGGTGATTATTTCCTAAATATTTGTCTACTGAATACACACAAATGTGTGTACATTTAGACTACTTTGTAATATACCTTCCTATAGAGACTGTCAATAATAACCAAGGGGTTACTATTCTTAGCTTAGAGTTTTAAAATAGAAAAATTGATATCGTCGTAGCACATGGTTTTGAAGGATGTATTCATTGAAGTATATATTTTGAAGTGTCAGTTTAGGAAATATATTCTTATGACAGTATAACTGTAGTAGACATTGTCAGTTAACTGACCCCGTGGTGTAGTGGTCAGTACACCTGGCTAAATGCCCAGAAGTCCCGGGCTCGAACCCAGACTGGTACTTTGGGTTGTTTTTTTCCAAAAAGGGAACTACCCCAACGGCCACCAGGATTTGGTTAGTTAGGCTTAAGTTATGTTTAAATGTCAAACGGCACGTGGTCGTATCCATCCCAGCGTCCTTCACGTAGGTCAGTTTACATCTTTGCTTTAGATCTAAATATTTAAGTATATTGTGCTCGGGTGCCAGGTAGATAACATAATCAATGATCACAATTTATAATTTAGGATTAATTTATTCCCTACTTTATTTCTGTTTATAAAAGACTGAGACTGAGTATAAATATTGTAAGTTGAGTTTGAGTCACTAGTTCATTTCCAACTCTTTGACTGTGTGAGAATGTAACACACGTCCACTCCGTTTGCTGGTGAGTAGCATGATAAACCACTGAGAACCCCAGTTCCTATGACGAGTAAAATCACTAACTACATCCTGTTTGCTATAATTACCTTTATAATTGCCCTACATCGCTCATAACAGAACTGTGATTTTCCCCTCCAATTTTGACCCCCTATCCAGATTCGTAATCTATTCCCAGCACCCCATTAGATATTAATATGTGCCCCAGGGTTTTGGGTGGGGAGTGTTTTTTAATGTGTGCCTATTAGTTTTTAATGTGTGGCCCAGGGTTTTGGGTGGAAGTTTATGAGTAGTGTGAAGTCTCTTGCGTCGGGCACTCCTCTCGCGACGTGTCGGCCAGTGAGGGCATCCTTTCTCATCGACTGTCAAACATAAAGTGATGTCTCGTTGAGATTTTCCACACCCGTGGCCCGTTGGTGGTGATTATACTAAACATGTTCAAACAGGAAAATACGGGATAGCACTGGTTCAGTATAGTGCGGTGATTTTCCACTCCAAGTTTGACCCCCTTGCCACATCCGGCGTAGATCGTGGGAGGGATAGGGTGGATATATAGGGGGCCCGCTTGGTCGTCTATTTATAAGCGTTTGTAGAGTGGTTCAAGATGGACAAGTTATAGCAGCTGGTAAATATTGTTGACCTTAAAATTGTGTGATCTAATCGTCGATCAAAAGTACTCGGGGGATAAACTAAAAGCGGTTGATTCAAAGCTCGGGAGACGCCTAATAACATATCTAGATGGCGAGTTTTGTGTATTTTTACCCTGTCTTTTTGGTAGGTCTACTATAACAGATGAAGACATGTGTGATATTATTAAGGAAAAATTGATATTTGCCTGCGCTGGAGTAAAAACCAGTACACCTACAATTGTGAACTTTGTACGTGTTTAAGAGACGGGCAGCAGCGTCGAGCAATTAATAACATCAGGCAATACTTCTCCGCTGGAAGTTAGAACAAGTTTATCATCAGTGCAAGAGTTAAAGACGTGTAATACTAAATTGAACAGTGGAGAGGTTAAAGACTTAGAAAAATCATCCAACGCGTTTAGCGGTCAGGTACGCTCACCAGGCTTAGAACCAGCTATATTAATTTAATATCTATGTGTCATACGGTTGTGGGGCATGCCTATATGACAGCAGAAAATATTCACAGTGTTGCTGTGAGCGATATAACTGTAGTTTACAAAGTGGTGACCTACGACAGAGAGGAGTGAGGCTACATCAAAGCTTTGCGACTCTATTTGTCACACGATAAGAGCGACTGAAGTACTACCCTACGAGAGAATCGAGGAGTCTTACCTGTGTGATATGACCTGTGCTGTATACAATTTCGGCAACGGGGATACTGTGGCTGTGTTGCCCAGACATCCACCGCCCTTCAGAGCTCCAAACAACCCGCCACCACCCTTCAAGACGCTGCAGCCACCAACCCCAGCCCCCGAGACACCAGCGTACCCGCCACCAGAGTCCTCTGAGTACCCACCGCCACAGTCGTCTACCTACCAGACATCAGAGTCAGTAGAGTACTCACAGCCAGAGCCACCCGCGGGCCCACCGCCAACGGAGGACGAGGTAAAGTCCGATAAACCCATAAATCTCGAGGATTTAACAATGTAAAATACTTATTCAAATGATAAAATTATGGGTGAAACGTGCGATGAGTACATATTAGGTTTGGGCAGTTTTGGTAACGTCTTCCTTCCAAAATCTGCCTATTATTGGGTTTAAGCGATTTAAATCTAAATCACGCTGTATGACATATCTGGGAGGACAAAGTGTGAGTTTAAAAGTTAATTAAAACACTAGGCATGCTCCCTGAATTTTGGAAGTGACTCCTACTAATTTTCTAGATGGTAGAAGAGATTATATTCTCTCCTGAAGTTTTTATTAGATAAATGCGTGATTATATGTTTTTATTGCTATCACAATTTGTTGCACTTTAAACTTTAAACTTAATTACCTGTGGTGGTCACAAGACCTAAATAATAATATTGTTGCTTGTTAAAAAAAACTCTATGTTGTTGTTGTTGCGGTTACACTTTATGAATGTTTTAAAATTAAATTAAATTACTTAATATTTGTCAGTAAAAAACTAGTAAGAAAATGTTATTATTTTAAAATTCCCTAGAATATGTTGTTTGGAATTCCATGAATATTCAAAGACAGGGCAGATAAATATACGTGACAACTTTTCTGGAATGAGATATCAAATAGCGCAGACTGGTAAATGTTATGCTTTATTGTTTACACATGTGAGCTAATATAACGTTAGCAAAAAAAATATAATAATGCATGATTGTATAATATATATATACTAATTAAACTTAGTAGAAAGAATAAACAAGCATAGTATTAGTTCAAACAGTTTCACTGTTTAGATAGCGCTTATAAATTTAACTATATTTCGTTTAAGATAAGAGATTTAATTTAAAGCCTTGATGTTTGACAAATCTTGGTGGACAAAGTGTGATGTTTAGGACAGTCTGATCACGTAGCAACAAACTATATTTCGCATGCTTTGAATGGGGCTGACACACTCAAAAGTTATTTGTCATGCTCAACAAAATAGAATATTGTTGTTGCTCTGCTTGTTGATAAACAATTAAAAAAAGAACATGTTATTATTGTTGTCGTTAAAACAGCCTGAAAGACATAAAACATTGTTACACTATGGTCCAACTTATAAGATAGAGTCATAGTTTAATACGACATGGTGAAACGTGTAGCCTGAAATAAGTTTAAAGTAGTTACATTGAGGTTAAATAAGAATATTTTGTCATTATAGACCCTTATAGATTTTCTTCTCTAATAGACATAGTTACTAAAAAACTCAAAATATTTGTGAAACGATATATATATTGTAAGTGACTGTCCAACTGCGCCATCTATCTAGACACAATGATACATGGACCGGGCATGTTTGTAGGCTGCCATCTGTTGGAAGAAGGGGAAATTTTTACTGTGTTGTCTAAACCTTCTTGATTTCAGTTTACCAATCAATGTCATATTTTTAAGGAGATAACAAAAATACTTAAATTAAAATTATTAACTATTATTTTAATTTGATTTATAATTATCACCGGAACTTCACTAGGTACCGTCAGTCCTAGCTAAATAAACTGGTTTTGGCAACAATGTGTTTACAAACTGACGATTGAAAGAGTGTTGACTAAAATATTGAACAAAATAAAACAAATTGCCATTGACTTTAAATGTTGGTTGTTACTAAATTTGACATTTTTTATATGATAGTATTAAAGAAGAAGTTAAACCTACGTCTAAACTAAAATTTCTCTGTTGTAGTTCCTGTGAATATAATTAATAAGAAATTGAGAAAAAGAAAAAACGAGAAACCACGTGGTAAAACCCAAGTTTGGGTGCGGAAAACGCTAAGTTATTAAGTGAGATTAGTATCGCATTGTGTGTGATAAAGAAGGAGGAGGCGTGTCCCGAGATCGTCTGACCATCTGCTTCCTGGCCCATTTAAAGGAATAAATGGAAGTTTCCGCCACGTGGTAACTGGTGGATGTCGTCTCAGGTTGGGTACAACCTGCCAGCCGCTCGAACCTAACCCAGAGGTCCTGTAGAAAAAGATGATCTGTGTTCCGATCGACTAAGAGAGCAAACAGTCGAGGTGCTTCCTTGCCCACCGCTTCAGGAGGTTTCTCTCAGAAATCAACATTTATTAGTGATTGTCTATTATTGAAAATAATAGAGTAAGTAAAAGAGGTATCATACAATATATATCTATAGTAAACAATATTTCGTCCTAATTCATGTATTCATATAGATTAGGGAGTATTGCGATTAACTTTATTATGTTGCATTCCCTGATGATAAGAACTACGCTAATACACATGCTCAACTAAATTCTTATTGGTTCTCCAGGACTCCACTACTGAACTTAGCTGCAATCTAGCGGCAGGTTGAGGAAACTACCACTACTACTTCAGAGGCGCTAGATTTGAATTAACTAAAATTATTCCTCTTTATAACTTTAATGGTTTTGTGACCTCCAAGTTTTGTTTTTGTTTGGCTACCGTGACAACAATGGTAAAAAAGACATAAGAAAGAAGGACTCTCAAAAAGGACGCACTGGTTTCTACAAGGAAAAAAAAAATTCAGTGCAAAGAATTAAAGTTATTTTATGAAATCAGTTTTTTTTTATTTCCATCAACTATCATGGACTAGAATTGAAGCCTGAACTATTTTTTTCTCCCAGAAAAGATAAATTTATAAGATTAATAAGTAACATTTTGTTTGTTGAAGATCTAAAATGGGAATACTATGGCCATAGCTAAGAACTTTTGTTTGTTTTGTGTATCTTCGCATCAAGACTACAAAGAAACCAGTAATATTTTTCCTTTGGTTATTAATTCAAGACTACCAATTTATTTGTAACGCTGATTAAGGTGGATATTTCCTTCGGTAAAACTACAAACTCTTTTATTCAACTTGTGTCATTCCTCCATCAGAGAACTATTTATAATTATGATCAGTTATTATAATTACTTACCTAACTGGTATCATGCCACAGGTTTCCCCGATTAGCGTTGTATGTTATCTTGGTACCAAATAGGTAGGATATTTTATTCGATGTTGCAACAATTAAATTATATGTGCCTACTAATTATTTTGAGTCTTAGTTTAAATATCCTTGTCTTACCAAAGGACATATTTTCTTTTTATTTTTGCTAAAAATAACAACAAAAATTAGTAGAGTTTTTATGATGTCTTTTATTTAACAAATTTTCGTGTTTTTTTACACTTATGGTCAACACTTCTGGTGAGATTGTTTCTTCCAAGGCCATAATAAGAGTTATTTTATTTATATCACATAATTTATTGGCGCCTTTTTTATTTCACTTGTATTTCATACTTTACTGGGAGATCCGGGGCTACCACGGATACACTTCAGAGGGTAAGTTCCCTGGTAATTATATCTGTCTCTACCGGCCCACTTTCTAACCACAAAAATATCCTTCTTTTTACATCATCGTGGATACCTTGAGAGGTGGAGTCTCACCTAGGTGCTCTACCGACTGAGCTGCTAGCTAGTAAAAGGGGTTTGCGACACAAGTTTGTTACAATATATATGGGGTCTATAATAACAAAATGTTCTTATTTAACCTCATTGTAAAAAATATATATATATATATACCCTAAATTGTTGCAGAAATAATATACACTATTAGCTACTACTTACTTCCTTGGCAATAGGATGAGCATCCATGTTCACCAAAGAGCATAACAATCAGAGATCCTCAGAGTCAACGAGGTATGACTGCAATTATTCATCGCCTGGAAGATAGTCTTCACTCTCCGAAGTTCTCGTCGCGACCCAACTACATACACACTATCACTGGTCACGATGTACACGCCGAGAGACCGACCGGACCGTCGAAAGTAATAAGAAGTTCAATTATTTCGTCAAGGCCATGGGGAATAGACTGTTTAAGTAAAGAGGATAAGCTTTTCATATTGCTAAATGTTCTTAATTGTGTAGGCTAGGTTTCGAGGACTGGAAAGGCCCTGACACAGACGCCGTATCCGTAGGCCCGTGGTCCGTAAGAAATCTATGCTAGTATATTAGATTGCTCTGGCCACAGATTCCTTATCCGTAAGTCCTTACTCCGTAGAAGTTGCACAATTTTAACTTTCTACGAACTCGTTTATACGGACTACCAATCACAGCCGAGTAAATATGAGTATGCGCGTTGAAATAAAAAAAGAATAGCAGTGATAGAATCCGTCGCTATGGAAACATAATATACAAAATGAAAATATGGCTACACGCGGACCTATTTCAGAAACATTTTTCTAAAAATCTAAACATCCCGGGAAAAGCGGCTTCTAGGAAAGTGTTTTCTGACAAATACCAAGTTCTCAGAAATATTGGCTTTGCTTTTTTATAAAAAGGTATAGGTTCAACACCCCTATTATTTGGTTTATACTCCATTTACTAACGTCATTTGATTTTTTGTAATTGATAAATAATGGATACTAGTGGTTTTTAATCCAAAATATTAATAGGCCTACATTTGTTTAGCGTTTTCAGGCTATTGCAAACACTTATTATTTTAAATTTGATAGTTAAAATAGTTATAAATATATTTCTTATGATGAACTATATTTTAATATAAATACTGGAAGTTTTCTCAACAAAGTTGTTTTTGGTTTCTTTGATCAGCTGACTGCTTGACGCATGCTCCGTGCTGTTGACTATTTTCTTTCGAATTTTTTGATTGGATGAAGTCTCTTACTATCTCATTGGTTGAAACGGTCAGGTGATTACGGATATTGAGACTAATCGCGAGTAGAATTTCTTATGGACCAGGAGCACGGAGTACGGAACACGGACCTACGGATACGGAGTCTGTGTCTGGTCCTTAACCTGAAGTCACTTTGCACTTCACAACGTTTCTGCTTGTTCCTTAAGACTAGCAGCTTAAATGGAAGTGATTCCCACGACCCAGCCCACGTGACCATTGTGTTGTCTGTGAGGCTGTTTGTAGGGAAAGGGGCCATTCAGATAGTTCAGGGCTTAATGGCAAATACCTAATTAGGTATATTTAAATTGTGTTGATCACCTTTCTTGGTGATCAACTTGTGGGCCATTTCCTCCCGTCTGGCATGGCCTGTGTTATTCATTTATGTATTTATTTGCCAAATGAATCGGAATGGGAACTTACCCTGCACCCATATCTGATGTGTATTTTTGGCCGGCCCATCCACGCCAACAGATTGAAACTAAAAGAATGAAACCCGTTTATCTAATTGATGGGCGCTTCACGCCTTTCTCAGCCCTAGGGAATATCTGCCATATAACTTTCTGTACGGCAAATAGATATTGGCGATTCTGAGGACCAATTCTGTATATATTGGCTTGTGTTTTGGTGATATGCAATGTACCTATTTCTGCCTTAGAGCACATTAAACTGATTTTTTTAAATGCATTCGTATCTTGTCCATTCAAGTGCTTAACTGTCATACCCATTTTCCTTGTTGCTATCATCGTTCCTGGTGTCCTCTTGTGACCGATGGCGCAGTCTGACATTTTACTCCTAAGCCACCAGGTCACCTGCTAAGCTTTATTGATTACACATGTGTAGTTAATATAGTTTTAGCAAACAAATATTTATTTGAGATGTAGTATATGAGTGGAAAGGAGGAACAAGTATACAATTAATATTATCATTTCATCAAGTTTCAATGCTTAAATATTCGTTTAAAATTTTAACTAATATGGGGTTAAGGTAATGATATTTATAGGATGTGAGGGGGTATTTGGGTGTAGACGTTAAAACACAAACATAACAGTTTTAGAATATTTATTTACAATCATAATCTCCACAGTTAACAGTTTTTTGATTGTGTGTGTGTTAATTCAGAGTCACTCTGAGAGAACTTACATTAATTCATAAGTAACATTGAATACAATTATGAGGATCTTGAATTTATTTAAAAAAATCATTTAATGTATACATATCTAGGGAAAAACACAGCGTCTATATATTTTGATGAAATTATTTATAACTTTTTCATAAGTCCATAAGTTAAATACCTAGGGAAAAATCATGGCGGCTATTTTGATGAAATAATTTATAACGTTTATATAAGTTCATAAGTTAAATATCTATGTAAAAATCACGGCATCTATATAACTTTTACATAAATTCATAAGTTGTAACGCTTTAAATATCTAGTAATAGTGTGTTTACTAAACCCCTTAACCCAATTAAAAATAAATGAACTGGTTTTATATTTCCTTCAAACCATTAGTATATTTCTATAAAATTAGATAACTTTATCAAATTAGGGTTAAGTAATGCCTCAGATTATCAAATTTGTTTATTTGTATTGACGATGTAGTCGAAGGGGGACTTTCATGCGATGGGTGATGGCTGAGTCTTACTATGTATTCCGCCTGTCTGGCGATAAGGGATTTGGCCTTCCCCAGCTTAACTCGAGGATGAACTATTTCATCGATTTCTATAGGTTTCCACTGGAATCTTTGTTGCAACATTTTCAGAGGAATATGTGTTTCAAGGTCTTCAGTCCTTAACAATATGACGTGACGCTTTTGTGCCTTTTACCTGTTAGCTTTCAATAGTATATTTTACTTTATCATTCAACCATATCAAACCATATATATATATATATATATATATAAATAAATATATAAAATAAATATATATATAACATTTACATAAATTTATAGGTTTAAATATATAGGGAAAAATTATGGCGTCTATATATTTTGATGAAATAAGATTTATCTTTTACATAAGTTGATAAGTTAAATTATAGGGGAAAATATGGCGTCTATATTTTGATGAAATAATAGTCCTATATAACTTTTACATACATTCATAAGATGTAACGCTTTAAATATATAGGAATAGTGTGTTTTATCAAATCCCTTAAGACAATTAAAAAAATGAATGAATCGGTTTTATATTTCCTCCAAACCATTAATATATTTTTATAAAATTTGATAACTGTCTCAAACTATGGTTTTGTAATGCCGCAGGGACTATCAATTTATTTATTTGTATTATTTAATACATTCACCAACAAAATAATCCTACAAACCGTTAAAGCATTTAGATATTGATTTACGATCACACATTTTAATTTCAATAGTTCATGTTTGTAAAGGCTGAGCGTGAGCACTGAAGGGGCTGTGACCAGAAGTTTAAGAAGCTATGGCTTAGATCATTCAATTAGAGCGTTTTTAACTAATATTACAGACTATACCCACTATGAAATCACCCCCTTGGTTTTGGTCTGACGACACCCACAAGTCTAATGGGGCGGGGTGCTTTGGGAAGGGTCCAATAGCTTGGTTGTCGTCGGGTGTTGGGGAAACGTGATAAACTCGTCGGTAATCAGAGGAGTGTAGTGCTAGTATAGTGTCTTGGTTGTGGCCGGGTGTTGGGGAAACGTGAATACACTCGGTGGTCAGAGGAGTGTAGTGCTAGGATAGTGTCTTGGTTGTGGTCGGGTGTTGGGGA
>CABEEJ010000424.1:214240-287079 GCA_901482245.1 Timema douglasi | reverse complement strand
ATTACACATTAGCGTAAGTGCGTACAACCCGAACGGGTAGTAAGACGCGGTGCTAATAATAATAATAATAATAATAATAATAATGTATTGCCGTAATCGTAATAAATTTAAACATAAATATATGACTTTCATTGTAATGAATTTCGATATAACTATATGAACGTCACTGTGATGAATGTCGATATAATTTAATGACCGTCAATGTGTTGAATTTAAATAAAGCGATATCACCATCATTATGATGAGCTTAAACATAACTAAATGAACACAATTTTTATGAATTGAGATATAGCTATAATACAATAATTGTGATGAATTAAAATACAAATGTACGATTGTCATTATGAAGAATTTAAACATCAAATGTTAACGTCATTGTAATGACTTTAAATATGGTTATATGAACGTAATATTTGTGAATTTATATACAGTTATATTAACATCATTATGATGGTTTTAAATAAAGATAAATAACAGCAATTGTGATGAAAACAAATACAGATATATTACTGTCATGGTGATGAATTTAAATATAGCAGTATCAATGTCATTGTAAATAATTTAAATAAAGCTATATTACAGTAATTTTGATGAAATTAAATTTAGCTATATGTGGGTTACTGAAATTAATTTGATCATAACTATATGAATGCCTTTATGATCAATTTAAACGTAACTATATGAACGCCATTATGACGAGTTTAAATATAACTATATGAACGCCATTATGATGGATTTAAATATAACTATATGAACAGCATTATGATGAATTTAAATATAGCTATATGAAAATAATTTCGATTGAATTAAATATAGCTATATTAAATTATAATGGAATACCTTAATATAAATCTGTTACCATCATTGGGAAGATTTTAAATATAGCTAAATTACTGGCATTGTGGTTAATTATAAAATAAATATATGCAGGTCATTAGTATGAATTTAAATATAGTTATATGAACGTAATTGTGATTAATTTAAGTATAGCTATACCAACGTTATTGTGATGAATTTAAGTATGGCTATACCAACGTTATTGTGATGAATTTAAGTATGGCTATACCAACGTCATTGTGATAAATTTAGATATATCTGTATTACCATCACTGTGATGAATTTAAATATAAATATGTGAACGTAATTTTGATTGATTTAAATATAGCTATGCTACATTCATAATTAATACAATAAATATAGCTATATCGCCAACAATTCGAGGATTTTAATATAGTTATATCACAGTCATTATGATGAATTTAAACATGGATAATGAAAGTCATTGTATTCAATTTAAATATAGCTATATTAGTTTCTTTGTGATGAATTTAAATGTAAAACAATGAAAATAATTGTAATTATTTTAAACGTTTTAGAATTACCATAATCATGATGAATTTAAATACAACTATATGACCGTTATTGTGAAGCATTTAAATATAGCTCTATGCCTACCATTTTGATTCAATTAAACACAGATATATAAACGTCATTACGATGAATTAAAACATAATTATATAAACGTCATTTTTATGAATTTAAAATAACCATATGAACATCATTGTGATGAACTTAATTATATCTATATGCCCGTCATTGTGATGAATTTAAAAATAACGAAATGACCCATCATTTTGATAACTTTAAATATAGCTATATTATTGACATTGTGACGTATTTAAAAATAATTATATCAACGTAAATAAGATGAATTTAAATAAAGATATATGAACGACATTGTGATTAATATAAACATTTAAGTATGAAAGTCATTGCTATGAATTTATTTAAATATAGTTATACCCACTTCATTATGAATAATTTATATATATATACACACACACATTAGCGTCATTGTAATGAATTTAAACAAAGCTATTACTGTCATTATTATGAATTTAAACAACTATATGATTGTTATTATGATTAATTTAAACAAATATATGACTGGTATTATGATGAATTTAAACATAACTATATGACCTATTATGATTAATATAAACCTAACTAAATGAACTTCATAATGTTAAATTTAAATATAAATCCATGAAAGTCATTGCTATGAATTTATTTAAATATAGTTATACCCACTTCATTATGAATAATTTATATATATATATATACACACACACATTAGCGTCATTGTAATGAATCTAAACAAAGCTATTACTGTCATTATTATGAATTTAAACAACTATATGATTGTTATTATGATTAATTTAAACAAATATATGACTGGTTCATAACTATATGACCTATTATGATTAATATAAACCTAACTAAATGAACTTCATAATGTTAAATTTAAATATAAATCCATGAAAGTCTTTGTGATGAATTTAAAGACAACATTATGAATGCCATTGTGAAGAATTTAAATATATTATGTAAGTAATTGTGATAAACTTAAATATAGCTATATGAACGTCATTCTGATGTATTTTAATATGGCTGTATAACATTGATGAATAATTTAGATATGGCAATATTATCATAATTAATAATGACATTCAAATAGCTATATCTACATTCATCACAAATACAGTAATATAGCTATATTCAAATTCATCCGAATTAATGTAATATAACCATATTTAAATTCATAGCAATGACTTTCATACATCAGTATTTCTGTTAATCACAATGACGTTCATATATCTTTAAATAAATTCATCCTATCAATGTTGATATATATAGCTACATAACACAAATACCTCAAATGTAATAAATTTAAACATAACACAATGACAATAATAATTATATCGAATTTAAATATAAATATATAACAGTCATTGTGATTAATTTAAACATAGCTATATGACCAAATATATGTTTGAATTAAAATTAGCTAAATTCCTTTCATTGTGATTAATTTAAATATAACTATATGAATGTCATATGGATGAATTTTAATAAAGTTATATGAACGTCATTGCTATTAATTTATATGCAGCTATATTATAGTCACCATGATACAGTTAAATAAAGTTATACAATTATAATTGTAATGGATATAAATACAACCATATTGCCGTTATTAAGAATAATTTAAATATAACTACATTATTGTCATGGTGATGAATTTATATCTAGCTATATTATTGTGATTGTAAGAAAATTTAAATAACGCGATATTAACGTCATTTTGTTGAATTTAAAAATAGGTATATGAACGTAATTGATAAATTTAATATAACTATATAAACGACATAGTGATCAATATAGAATATAGCTATATTACAGTCATTGTGATTGATTTAAATATATCTATACTAACATCATTGTGATGAATTTAAATAGAGCTATATTACCGTAATTTTGATAAATCTAAAAATAAATATATGCTCGACATTGTGACGAATTTAAAAATAATGAAATGACTATCACTGTGATTATTATTAATCAAGATATATTACTGTCATTGTAATGCATTTAAATATAGCTATATTATTGTCATTGTAAATAATTTAAAGATAACAATATGGACGTCATTTGATGAATTTAAACAAAACTATATAATCGTTATTGTAATGAATTTAAAAACACACACCATATAATCGTCATTGTGATGAATTTAAAAACTACTATATTAAGGTAATGATAATAAATTTAAATATAGCTATATGAATGCCATGGTGAAGAATTTAAATATAGCTATATTTCTGTAACTGTGATGAATTTAAATATTCCTATACAACAGTATTTGTTATTAATTTTAACTAATTTATATGACCAGCATTGTTATTAATTAAGAAATTAATTAATGACTGAAATTGTGATTAATTAGTCATTGTGATTAATTACTAAATAAATTAATTAATGACTGTAGTTGTGATTAGTTCATAAATTAATTAATTGCTGTCATTGTGATTAATAAATTAATTAATTGCTGTCATTGTGATTAATAAATTAATTAATTGCTGCCATTGTGATTAATTAATAAATTAATTAATTGCTGCCATTGTAATTAATAAATTAATTAATGACTGTCATTGTAATTAATTAATGACTGCCATTGTGATTAATTAATAAATTAATCAATGACTTCCATTGTGATTATTAGGAAATTAATTAATGACTGTCATTGTGATTAATTTAACTGGAATGATAAGACAGTCATTATAATTAATTTAATCATAACACTATTAACTGCATTACGATGCATTTAAATGTAGCTATATTAATGTTCTTTTATTTAATTTAAAAATCCTATGTGACTGCCTTTATGATGAATTTAAATATAGCTACTTCAACATCATATCTATTGATTGTAATATAGCTATATTACATTAATTACGAATAATTTAAATATACCTATATTACCGTTATTTTGATGAATTTAAACAGAGCTATATTACCGTTATTGTGATGAATTTAAACAAACTATATAACCGTCATTATTGTGATTGTATATATAACTACATGAACGTCATTATGATTCATTTAAATATATCACTATGTATGTCATTGAGAGAAATTTAAACATAACTGTACTACATTCTTTATGAATAATTTAAATATAGTTATATTTCCATCATTGTGATTAATTAAAATATATCTATATTACTGTCATTGTGATGAATTTAAACACAACACAATTAACATAATTGTAATGTATTTAAACGTAAGACAATGACCATAATGTTATGAATTTAAATATTACTGTATAACAATATTTTTGATTAATTAATATATGTATAGCTATATTGCTGTCATTTTGATTAATTTAAACATAGTCATATGAGCGTGATAAATACGAATTTAAATATGACGATATTATAGTCATTGTGGTAAAAATAAATATAGCTTTACTATCGTTATTGTGATAAATTTAAAAATAACTATACGACAGTAATTTTTATGAATTTTAATATAGCTATTTTACTGTCATTAGGACGCATTTAAATAAAGATATATGAACGACACTGTGATGAATTTAAAACGAACTTTTTGAGCGTCAATGTGACGAATTTAAATATAACTATATAACCATCATTAAGATGAATTTAAATATAGCTATATTACAATCATTTTGGCAAATTTAAACCTAAAACGTTACTTTATGGCCGTCATTTAGAATAAATTAACGTAGCTAAATAACCAGAATTGTGATGAATTTAAATCTAACTATCTAACTGAAAATTTAATTCAAACAAAACTAAATGACCATTTAACCGATTTATTTAAAAATAGCTATATTCCCGTCATTGTCATTAATTTAAATAAGGCTATATTACCTTAGTTTTGATCAATCTAAAACAAATATATACCCTTCATTTTGATTAATTTAAACATTAAAAAAGGTAGGAGAATCATTGTAATGACTTTAAATGTGTATATATATAACCTTCAATGTGATTTATTTAAATATAGCTATATAATAGTCATTTTAAATAATTTAAACATGACAATATGTCCATCATTGTGATGAGTTTATAACATTATATTACAGTCATTATGATTAATTTAAAAATAACTATATAACATCATTATGATGAATTTAAATAAAGTAATTTTACGGAATTGTGGTGAATTTAGGTATAGCTATATAAATGTAATTGTAATGAATATTAATATAGCTATATTTCCGTCATTGAAATGAATTTTGAATGGAGCTATATTACAATCTTTTTGATTAATTCAAACGTAACTATATGACCGTCAATGTGTTGAATTAAGATACTAATTAATTACCACCATTATGATGAATTTAAACATAATATATAAAGTATTTGTGATATATTTAAATGTAGTTAATTAATGGCAATGTGATGAATTTAAATATAGATATATGAATGCAATTGTGATTAATTAAAATATAGGTACAATATCGTCATTGTAATGAATTCAAATATAGCTTTATCATCATATTCGTGATAAGATTTAAACTTTAAACGTAAATTTATGACCGTCATTGTGATATGATTAAATGTAACTACAAGTTCGTTTTTGTGACGAGTTCAAATATAACTATATATATATCAATCTTTGGGATTAATTTAAATGTAAATATATGATCGTCATTCTGATGGATTTAAATATAACTATATCCCCATTAGTGTGATTAATATAACTATATGACTTTTATTTGAATGAATTTAAATATAACAATATGAACGTTATTGGGATTATTATAAATATAGTAACACACATGACATTGTTATTAAATTATATACTGCTATTTATAATAATTATTATTAATTTAAATAATGTTATAAAACATCAGTGTGATGAATATAAATATAACAATATTTCTGTCGTGGTGATAAATCTATATGGCCGTCATGGTGATGAATTTAAATATAATTATATTACGTTCATGCTGATGAATTTAAATATAGATATATTACTGCCATTGTAAATTATTTAATCATAACAATATGGCCGCCATTGTGATGAATTTAAATATAGCTATATGAACTTCATTGTAATGAATTTAATTATAGGTTTAAAACAATAATTCTGATTAATTAAAATTTAACTATAACCACTCTCATTGAGATTAACTATATATTTAACTATGAGTGCCATTCTCTGAAGTCAAACCTATCTATATGACCTCCAATTTGATTAATTTAAACTTATCTATATGACCTCCATTGTGATGAATCTAAACGTATCTATATGACATTCATTGTGATGAATCTAAACATAACTATATGACCTTCATTGTGATGAATCTAAACATAACTATATGACCTTCATTGTGATGAATCTAAACATAGCTATATGACCTTCATTGTGATGAATCTAAACATAACTATATGACCTTCATTGTGATGAACCTAAACATAACTATATGACCACCAATGTGATAAATATAAATATGGCTATATGAACTTTCCAATAAATTTGAATATTAATAAATGACCATCATGGCGAGGAATTTAAATGTGATAAATCTAAATATAACTAATATTGCGATTAACTTTAAATATAACTATCCATCTGGCATTTGTATGGATTTAATATTGCTGTGTGTTAGTCATTGTGATGGATTTAATTATGTTGACATTAATGTCATATTTATATTTAATTTCATAAATTTTAGGTCTTATAGTAAATATAGTTAAATGCATCATAATGAGGGTCATATAGCTATATTTACTTACTCAAAATTACGGTTATTATGGTGTATTTAAAAATACTTGCATGACCATCATTTAGATGAATTTAAACATAATTATAAGACCGTAATTTAAATTAATTTAAATATAACTTGTCATTTAGATCATTTTAAATATACCTTTAGGACCATCATTGTTAAAGATTTAAATATAACTAAATGCTCGTAATTTTATGGACATAAATATATCTATCTATGTGGGCATCGCTATGATTAAATTCAACACAATTACTTGGCCATAATTGTGATAAATTTCAAAGAGTAAACATAACTTTATAAATGAATTTGAACAAATTATAATGAATGCCATCATACATTTAAAGTAGATCTCTGTGACTGCCATACCTAAATAATGTAAGGTTGGCTTTTCAAATATTTAACAATATGCTCGTTGGGTATATTGAGGATGGTTTTTCCAAAGTTATTTTGTCCTTTGCCTTTAGGAAAGTGCGTGTACACATCCTCTAAGTTTTAACGTCCTCATTCATAACTCAGTATTAGAACCGATACTAAATCATGGTGCTAAATAAACATTAGTTATAAGGCGATAAAAATCGATGAAATGTTTATTTCAGATGAATAATTTACACAAATTGTGTACGTAAGCCTTCATATGGCATTTAGTGTTCCAATATGTCCACGTTCAACTAGTGCGATCCCATCAGTCCACGTTCAGCCGTAAGTGTGTTCCCCCAGTCAACGGTAGCCGAAAGTGTGTTCCCCCAGTCAACGGTAGCCGAAAGTGTGTTCCCCCAGTCAACGGTAGNTGTCGCAAACCGGTCCGCGTTCAACCGCGAGTGTGTCGCAAACCGGTCCGCGTTCAACCGCGAGTGTGTCGCAAACCGGTCCGCGTTCAACCGCGAGTGTGTCGCAAACCGGTCCGCGTTCAACCGCGAGTGTGTCGCAAACCGGTCCGCGTTCAACCGCGAGTGTGTCGCAAACCGGTCCGCGTTCAACCGCGAGTGTGTCGCAAACCGGTCCGCGTTCAACCGCGAGTGTGTCGCAAACCGGTCCGCGTTCAACCGCGAGTGTGTCGCAAACCGGTCCGCGTTCAACCGCGAGTGTGTCGCAAACCGGTCCGCGTTCAACCGCGAGTGTGTCGCAAACCGGTCCGCGTTCAACCGCGAGTGTGTCGCAAACCGGTCCGCGTTCAACCGCGAGTGTGTCGCAAACCGGTCCGCGTTCAACCGCGAGTGTGTCGCAAACCGGTCCGCGTTCAACCGCGAGTGTGTCGCAAACCGGTCCGCGTTCAACCGCGAGTGTGTCGCAAACCGGTCCGCGTTCAACCGCGAGTGTGTCGCAAACCGGTCCGCGTTCAACCGCGAGTGTGTCGCAAACCGGTCCGCGTTCAACCGCGAGTGTGTCGCAAACCGGTCCGCGTTCAACCGCGAGTGTGTCGCAAACCGGTCCGCGTTCAACCGCGAGTGTGTCGCAAACCGGTCCGCGTTCAACCGCGAGTGTGTCGCAAACCGGTCCGCGTTCAACCGCGAGTGTGTCGCAAACCGGTCCGCGTTCAACCGCGAGTGTGTCGCAAACCGGTCCGCGTTCAACCGCGAGTGTGTCGCAAACCGGTCCGCGTTCAACCGCGAGTGTGTCGCAAACCGGTCCGCGTTCAACCGCGAGTGTGTCGCAAACCGGTCCGCGTTCAACCGCGAGTGTGTCGCAAACCGGTCCGCGTTCAACCGCGAGTGTGTCGCAAACCGGTCCGCGTTCAACCGCGAGTGTGTCGCAAACCGGTCCGCGTTCAACCGCGAGTGTGTCGCAAACCGGTCCGCGTTCAACCGCGAGTGTGTCGCAAACCGGTCCGCGTTCAACCGCGAGTGTGTCGCAAACCGGTCCGCGTTCAACCGCGAGTGTGTCGCAAACCGGTCCGCGTTCAACCGCGAGTGTGTCGCAAACCGGTCCGCGTTCAACCGCGAGTGTGTCGCAAACCGGTCCGCGTTCAACCGCGAGTGTGTCGCAAACCGGTCCGCGTTCAACCGCGAGTGTGTCGCAAACCGGTCCGCGTTCAACCGCGAGTGTGTCGCAAACCGGTCCGCGTTCAACCGCGAGTGTGTCGCAAACCGGTCCGCGTTCAACCGCGAGTGTGTCGCAAACCGGTCCGCGTTCAACCGCGAGTGTGTCGCAAACCGGTCCGCGTTCAACCGCGAGTGTGTCGCAAACCGGTCCGCGTTCAACCGCGAGTGTGTCGCAAACCGGTCCGCGTTCAACCGCGAGTGTGTCGCAAACCGGTCCGCGTTCAACCGCGAGTGTGTCGCAAACCGGTCCGCGTTCAACCGCGAGTGTGTCGCAAACCGGTCCGCGTTCAACCGCGAGTGTGTCGCAAACCGGTCCGCGTTCAACCGCGAGTGTGTCGCAAACCGGTCCGCGTTCAACCGCGAGTGTGTCGCAAACCGGTCCGCGTTCAACCGCGAGTGTGTCGCAAGCCGGTCCGCGTTCAACCGCGAGTGTGTCGCACACCGGTCCGCGTTCAACCGCAAGTGTGTCGCAAACCGATCCGCGTTCAACCACGAGTGTGTCGCAAACCGATCCGCGTTCAACCACGAGTGTGTCGCAAACTGGTCCGCGTTTAACCACGAGTGTGTCGCACACCATTCCGCGTTCATCCGCGTGTGACTAGCCTGGTCCGAGTCTTGCCGCGAATGTCTTACCCAGTCCGAGCCTGGGAATTAATGCTATTCTTCAATAGAATTATATACACAATAATCACTTTCCATTCGAATTCTACTTACTAGAATCCCTCTCAAGTCAAAGTCTGCCTTTGAGAATCGCTCTCCAGTCAGTGTGTGCCTAGCCGAATCAAATCCGCCTTTTAAAATCACTCTGCAGTCAAAGTCCGCCTACCAGAATCGCTCTCCAGTCAAAGCCCGCATACCAGAATCGCTCTCCAGTCAATGTCCGCATACCAGAATCGCTCTCCAGTCAAAGTCCGCCTACCAGAATCGCTCTCCAGTCAAAGTCCGCCTACCAGAATCACTCTCCAGTCAAAGTCCGCCTACCTAGAATCGCTCTCCAGTCAAAGTCCGCCTACCAGAATCGCTCTCCAGTCAAAGTCCGCCTACCAGAATCGCTCTCCAGTCAAAGTCCACCTATGAGAATCGCTCTCCAGTCAAAGTCTGCCTATGAGAATCATTCTCCAGTCAAATTCTGCCTATGAGAATCACTCTCCAGTCAAATTCTGCCTATGAGAATCGCTCTCCAGTCGAAGACGTCTGGCTACTAGAATCGCTCTCCAGTCGAAGACGTCTGGCTACTAGAATCCCTCTCCAGTCGAAGACGTCTGGCTACTAGAATCCCTCTCCAGTCGAAGACGTCTGGCTACTAGAATCCATCTCCAGTCCAAGACGTCTGCCTACTAGAATCCCTCTCCAGTCCAAGACGTCTGCTTACTAGAATCCCTCTCCAGTTAGTTAAGTGTGCCATCTTTTTTTAAAAAGCTTCACCCAAGTGCATTTGTTGTGAATGTGTTATTTTAATCTCTCGGTGTGTGCCTTAGTGACAGTTCATTTTGATGAACGAAGAGGCTAACCGTGGATATAGCAAGTGTTTGGTCCAGTGTTATTTGGACTGAAGACAGAGGTGAGTACCAATATTGAATATCTAGTTTAAAAAATTTAAAGGACGAATGTTTATTAAACGTATTAAAATCTTTTGTTATAAAATTGCTTTCATTTTGATACTTCTGATTTGAAAAATGTAATAGTGGTGAGTAGGATATTACTTAATTAAACTAGAAACAACATCCAGAAGAAGATTTGGAATAGGGCTTGTTTGCTCGATTTTCCATACAAACATATATCTAGATACTTAAATTGTGTATACACCTCCATTGTATACATATACACCTGAATTGTATATATAAACACTTTATATATGTATATGCATACTTATATAAAAACTTTATATATGTATACTTATATAAACATATATATAAACACTTTATATATGGATATTTATACTTATATAAACACTTTATATATGTATAATATAGATATACACTTATTTTATGTATTTTCAATTTTAATGTCATAATTTCCTAGGTAAAATTTTATTCGTGAGTAGTGAATGAATATACAATAAATGGCCTTCAGTATCAAACTACCTAGGCTGATTTCCTAAAGCGACATACTGCCCCAAAAGAGACTACCTTGTTAGCCGAGATATGGCTAATCAGATGTTGCACTTAGGTTAAATAAATATCAACCAAGACTTTTAACAGTAAATGAATTTGATTTTTACTGGATGAAATATATATATTTATATATAGGCTTACATACAGACGTGTAAACATAGTTTAATAGCTGACCTTTTCCACTCTTTACCTCTAAAAATTATTTTCTGGTTGATCACAAACGGGAAATGAAAGTTAACAGGTACATATACATAGATTGGATCTCTGTGAATCGAATTAAATAATTTTAAAGGGCATGAGGGGTAACAACACAATTTGTTGTGTCAAGTTTTATTTCCCTCCTTCCTTGTTTGTTCTCCTAGTGAAGAAGGGCAGCTCCGCATGGGAATGTTTTAAGCCCATTTGGTTCCTTAAATTTATGACTACTCTAACGCCTTAAAGACGTTGCCTGGATGTAACGTCACGATAGGTCAAGAAAGTATTTCCCATGTTAGTGAATTTTCGTTGTATTCAGAGAATTTTCAATAAATAACTTTGAAACAAAAACCACAAATTCTTAAATAATTTTTGTACATGTATTTTTTATAAATCATCTAAAACTTAGGCTATTTAGCTTAGTCACAAAAATGGCCTGGTAGGAGTCTTCCTGCTAGGATGCAGATTAAAAATGTCCTTGGAATAATATTGTTTACATCGAAAAAAAAGAAAAGAGTAAGAAAAACATAAATGTAATGTTTTCAAGCGGCAAATAGTATTGTGACTTATGTAAACTCGTCAAAGGAAGTGTTATCAGCAGATAAACAAGAGGTATTCAGGGTGAAATGCTCATTTTATCCACTCTCTTTCGATTCCATACATTGACATCAAAGTATGATAGTGCTTTGAGTGCTTAGGTTCGTAAAGTTAAGATGCAACCCACTTCATTAGATATAGTAGGATTTTGGTAGGAAGAACAGTAGAAGTTAGTTACTAAAACAATGTTAATATATTCATACATAAAGTCATGTCATATGCAGATGTTACTTTTGATAGATGTTATCAATACATATAAAATAACACAAATAAAATAAATAAATGTTATCAATGTTGACCGCAAAGAAATATGTTTTGATTTTCTCTACCGTTCTTCCAACCAAAATCAGCGTATAGTTATGAATTCTTCAAAGAGGCAACGTCCTCAAAGTTTGATTCCCACGTCCACAAAAATGGAGGTACAGCTATAGCCATGTGCGAGTTACAAAATTAGAAATTGCCTCCCTGTAGCAACCACAAGGCCTTAAATCGTATCCCGAGAACTTTTTCCGATATTAACATCGGATAAAATTATATTTCATAACAATCAAAACCACACAAACCAATTAATTTACAAGATAATATTTGGAATGTAATTATTCATAAAAATAAGAAAGTTAATTTTTTCTCCCCGATTATTAGAACATACGAGGGTAGGTATATAGAAACAATGGTTGCCTAAACAAACCTTTTGTATTTTAATTATTTTATTACGTTTATTACGCAGCAAGGGCACACAAACAATTCAAGGCAAAATACCCCCTATCCATATAGTGGTGTTTCTGCGAATATTTTTTCAATATTAAAGAACAAAATTAAATAGGCCTAAGTATAATTATCCATTTGTAGCTTTAGCCACAGTTTTAACTACAATCCCCAAGATAGTATACAGTTTTTATCCTGGTTACCGATACCATTTTGGACCCATATAAGCGCAGGGCTCCAAACATTATGCACCCACCAATAACACCTCGCAGAATATTTCTCTCTTTACTCTCTCACTGTTCTCGCTACAGTAACAAGGGTGTATTTCCTCTGGCTAAACACTTCCTACCCCCTCTCACCATTTACCTCCCCTCTCATAGCTTTCGTAAAATCATGTAATAAACGTGATAATAAAATATTTGTAAATTGAAAAATGACCCCTGAACACGGTATCCTTGTCTTAAAACGTCAATGCTCTACCATTGGACTATACAAGATTAACCCCGTTCTCAGGTTCATTATTCACTCACATTTTAAGGCAGAGTATGTTATAGTCCGGTCCCGGCACAAATTTATCTGATTACCAAACCCTTCCTTCACCTCTGACAAGACATCTTGTGAATGTGAGGAATGCCAGGTCTCCACCGTGGTTCGGATTCCACGTTAAACTGTAGGTCCTCCATTTCANCTGACAAGACATCTTGTGAATGTGAGGAATGCCAGGCCTCCACCGTGGTTCGGATTCCACGTTAAACTGTAGGTCCTCCATTTCATCTCGCAATCACCCTACCATTACACATTAGCGTAAGTGCGTATAACCCGAACGGGTAGTAAGACGCGGTGCTAATAATAATAATAATAATAATAATAATAATAATGTTATAGTCGTGTGTAAATCAGTAAACAATCGATATCAGAGCCACCCGTGCCGCGGGGGTCGACCTTATAATCCTGAACTCTCGCACTTAGCACAAATGCACGAAATAGAAAGAGAGGGAAGAAAAGGAGCAGTTCACCCCGTACAGCCTGTAATTTATCTACTGTCAGCATTTCAACTCTTCCACTGACGAGTATAAACAACCACTCTACCATTCCCCCCCTGGACAACGTTGATTAGACCTCCCTCGGTGGGCGCATGCTCTAAGGCGTCACTCTCGCAATAGACTAGACTTCTGATGACAGGAAGATCGGGGTTCGAATCCCAGATGGGTGTACAGGGGTTTGCTTTTCCAAAATAGTTTTCCACTCTGCCTCCATACAAATGTAGGTACACTTACTCTAGATTAAATACTCGTCATCCATCGCTCATTAGCGTAGTTAGCATATATGCGTATAAACTGAACAGGTAGTCAGACGCAGTGCTAAGAACCATTTACTAATATTTCAAAATTTATTTATATATATTTAGCACCGCGTCTTAGTACCAGTTCAGTTTATACGCTTATGTACTAATTATTATTATTATTATTATTATTAGCACCGCGTCTTACTGCCTCGTTCGGGTTATACGCACTTACGCCAATGTGTAATGGTAGGGTGATTGTGAGATGAAATGAAGGACCTACAGTTTAACGTGGAATCTTAACCACAGTGGAGGCCTGGCATTCCACACATTCACAAGTTGGGATTAATACACGTCTTGTCAGAGGTGAAGGAAGGGTTTGGTACTCATAGAAATCCGTGCCGGGACCGAGGATTTAACCCCGGATCCCCAACACAGAAGTCCGACATCTTACACCTAGACCACCAGTTCACCATTCCTATATAGTAATCACAATAATGGGTTGGGGATTAGGAATACTTAATTTAAAAGAAGTGCACCTTCATCTGCGTGGAGGGAGCGTGTAAAACCACCCTCAGTGCACTCGACCTGGGTAAAACCCCTATCTCATCGTCTTAGGCAGTTTAGTAGGCCTACATATTTCTCGTTTTCTATTCTAGATGTAGATTCTTCGAGGGACTTTTTTAATCTAGATCCTGGCAGGATAATTCCTACAGCCTAATTTTGGGAATACATCTAAGAGACAGTGGTGGACGATTTATAAACAAAAAAAAAAGCTATTTTGGGATTAAAAAAAATGTTACCATGTAAGGCCATTTTTGAAATTATTTAAGAATTTATTTTTGTGTGTTTCTTTGTTATATCCTTAAAACTCATCGAATAAAACGTAAATACATTAACATGGTAAATCCAATATCGAATTACTGTGGCGTTAAAGAAAGGCAACGTCCTTAATGGAACCACAGATTAGGATAATTTGTCCAATGTCATCGAAATCTCCCTCTTGGTACGAGTTTGATCAAAATCTTCTTTCAGAAATGACTTACGACCTACAATTTTTTATCCCCCCACCCCTTCAAACACACCTACCCATGTGAACGACGAGTATTCTCCACTTGTTTTAAGTGGGCTGAACAGAAACAGGCCATTGTACAAGTAAAACAGTCCACCAGTAACAACAAATTGACCCCGTGCCAGCGTTCGTTAACATTTTAATTGACTTGACACGAAGCCATAAGCTCGCTCTTCTTATGTGACAATCTAGTTGGGTTTTTTTTTCTACCTCAGAGTTGGGTTCTGCTTTCTTCCAAGCTAACAAAAAAAAACACATCAAGATGACAATTTTGAGATTCGTATAATCTCAAGCTTCGTGGCTTTTTAATACAAATAAAAAAAAAATTCGTCACAAATTAATTAAAATGAAATATTTCAAAGTCAGAAAACAACCCCTTGATGTATATAGTCTTCCTTATGAATTACCTTATTAATAGCATGAATTTCAAGTTTACAAATCAAAAATATAATATGGAGTTATATAACGCAAACTAATAGTTCTGAGAGCAGTTGAACTCTTTCCCTCCATGTTATTATCGTTACTTTGACTACAATCTTAAGATTTATCTTTGGATTTCAAAATGAAACATCTCTTATAATTTCTCCCTTGATTTTAAATTGAAATCTCATCTTAGTGATGTTTTATTTTTATACCGCGTTTTACCACCTGTCCAGGTGATACACATATGTACTAATTACCTAATGAGCTAAGGATGATTAAGGTTGAGTTTAGAGGAAGTGTATCTACATTTGAGTGGAGAAAAAATGGAAAATTATTTGGGGAAATAAACCTCACTACGCCTGACCGGGATTTGAACCCCGTTCCCCCTATCATCGGCAGTCAGTCTAACACGAGAGTGGCACCTTAGACATTATAGCCACCGAGGCAGGTGTGATCAAGTTGGAACAGATTAATACCATATACACCCGCATCGGTGGCAGCGTGGTCTAACGCGCTAATCTCGTGCTGGACCATACTGTCTAAGATGGAGAGATCGGGGTTCGATCCCAGTTGGGTGCACTGAGGATGGCTTTTCCTAAATGGCTTTCCAATCTCCCTCCACGCAAATATGGATACAGTTCTTCTAAATGAAGCCTTCCTAATCCCTAACCCATTAGTGCAATTATTACATGCGTATAACCCGAAGAGGTGGTAGGACACGGTGCTAAAAAAATTAATAAATACAATATTCAAAAGTACAATACGTTTTGAGAGAACAACCGTTGTTCACGCTGTTTAAGAAGTCAGTTTCACAATTGATGTATTTTTTTTTAATATACGCTCTATGTACTCGACCTATTTCTTATAATTATAAATTCAAATCATTTGCTATAAGATATTAAACTAAAAAAACTTCTAAACGACCTCCATAATGAAAAAGATAACTATAAAATACATCGTTTAGCCTAAGTTCAAGTAATATCCTTTTCAAATTTCGTGTCAAAACGATTCTAGGAGTTTGGCAGTAATCGTGGGAAAACAAACTGTCTTTTTCTGAGTGGCCGCCATCTTGAAAAGGACAACCAGATATTTAAAAAAAATAATCATACACGCAAATTTTTCGTTTTAATCTAAAAGAATGTACATACCAAATTTTGCTAGCATTTATAATTTTTTTTTTTTTTTACAGATTCATCGCAATAAAGATCCAAACAGAAAGAACGCATTATCCTGAAGTTAAAACAAAACCTCGCTTGACATGTCAATAAAATACATTTACTGTATTAAACTTTAGTACACAATGGCCAAAACTATCATACTTAAACCATGATCAAGGATCCAGTAGTATTAACCTTGATTGAATTATTTAATTATGTTCCCTGCAATCTATATCGCGTCGACGTGTCGTCATAGCAACGGTTGTTAACTTTCTATCTCTGATGGAGAGTACGAAGGTTATATATGGGGTATGCAATACACATATTTTACTGACATGAGTTAGCTCCTGAAGCTAAAGGAACTCCGAGAATAGTTAAAACCAGCTATCAGACTTTAAGATCAAAATAGAGTAGAGGTGAGAAGTAATGGAATATTTGAAGGACGTTGCTTACCTGTGACGTCACGTTAAATCTACAAAGGATATTCCGTGTTAAATGTATTAACGTTTTATTCAGTGAGTTTTTAAAGACACAACCCTAAAACGAAAAACTTAAATCCTTAGATCATTATAAATATAGTCTTACATTGTCACAAAATTATGTTTTGGATCTTAAAGTAGGTTCATATAAACTATTTTTTTTAAAAAAACATCCACAGCTCAGGCTATTTGGTTTATTATCGATAATGGCCAGAAGGAAGACATCTTCCTGATGGGATATTACTTAAAAAGTCCGTGGTAGCTTAAGTGTAACGTGCACTTTATAAACTGACTGATTGTGTCATCACATAAAAATGTCTGAGCGAGAGTGAAGTGGCCTATGAATTTTGCCGGGAAAGGTATTTTAAAATACCTTCCAAGGTTCTTTACATGCCACAATCGACATGGGACCGACGGCTTTACTTCCCCTCCGGAGGAAGTTATGCTAAGGATTTTTATCGCACAAGAAAAATTCGTCGACCCCTTCTGGGTTTGAACCCACGAAAATCGGGTCTTAAAGCGAGAACTTTACCTAATACCACCAAGGCCGACCTCAAATAGTAGAGTGGGTAATTATACTCGTCAAAGGAAGAGGTGAAGTAATATCAGCAGTTAAACAAGCGGTCTCGCATGGTGAACTGTTTATTTTATTCCTTCTTTTTCTATTTCGTACATATGAGTTCTTAAATGTTATAGTGCTTAGAATACTTAGGTGCGTCAAGTTAAGATGAAACCCGCTTTGCAAAATAGCTTCGAAATCCCCAAGTATGCAACGTTGTGAACCAACTCTTATCAGTATAATTCCACTTATAAACTAAATTAAATCTAGATTAGAAACAGCAACAAGCCTCCCAGCCATTAATTTGTCCCTGTGAAAGACGGGGGACACTTATAACAATTTGTTCCGGCCATGCTTGTAGTCAAAATCTGGACCGAAAGTTCAGTAGGCAGTTACACAATCGACTGAGCTAAGGCGTTGGGACCAATTATTATTATTATTATTAGTTGTTTTGTCTTACGACAGGTCCATTGCTATTTTTAGTGAATTTAGACCACCAATGCACCCTGTCCTCCGCCTCCTCCTTCAGATCCCTGAATTTTCTTTTTCCCTTTAAGTCATCTAATATATGCATTCTCCTCCTTCCTAAACTCCTCTTCCCCTCAACCTTTCCTTCTATGACGTCGTGCAAAGATAGTTCATCCTAAGGATGTGCCCGATCCCGTTGGCACCGAAGAATCACATCCAAAATGGCTCTCTTCTCACACACTCTTCTTAGGAGTTATTCATTTATCACCCTGTCTGTCCACCTGATCTTTTCAAATCTTCTCCAGCACCACATTTCTTGGTATTCCTTTGACCCCCTCCGCCCCCACCTCCCAATACCTTCCCATTCCCCTACCCAGATGAAGCGAGACGCTATTGCCTTTTATATATATATATATATATATATATATATATATATATAGAGAGAGAGAGAGAGAGAGAGCAAAAAAGGTTTGTGAATATTGGTTCTGATGGGATAATGGCGGAGGCTTGCGGTTGTTGGACTGAAGAACGTGTCTAAGGGTCTTATTCTAAAGGCCGATTCACACAGAACACTAAGCTATGCCATGCTGTGAAAAAGTTTTATCAGTTTGTTTTCACACTCATTGCTAAGTTAAGCTATGGTTTCTCCCCCCACCCCCCCTCCCTGAATTGATGGTTTGTTTCTTTAAGGTATGTCTCAGTTAAGTTATGGCATTCTACAAAACGACTTGAGCTCAGATTATAGTACTAAGGAAGAGGATCTGCTGCTAATAGCAGCTGTTTCGTAAGATGAAATAAAAGGTAGGATTTGTAAGTTTGACTTAATTAATTAACGATTCAATTCTGATATAAAAACGCTTACTAAATATGAAACCTAAATAGAGTATTACTTAGATATAGCCTACGTGAAACAAACTGAAAACAAAATTTCAACATTTATTTGGTTATTTTCAACAATCCAGCAACAATACGTATCATCAGCTAGGAGATCTATATCTTCACTTATTATTCCCAGTGTTCATGTTGGTGACCAAATTAGTTATTATATTTATCAATTGTTCAAGACCTGTGACAAATAAAGTGAGAAAATGATCATAAAAGAACCTAAAACTTCCAGGGTATATAAGCACTCTCACTGAAGTAATTTTCATCATTCTGAAGAGCATATCATGCTTAGTTCCTTGTATCATGCCAAAAAGATATAGAAGTGATGAAATCACTATAAATAGAACAAGCAAGAAAAGTAGGGAAGATATAGAAAAAGGTGGTTATAGCTTAGATCTCTTAGCCGATGATACACAGAGTATTGTTTCAATTACTAAAATCAACTATTTTAAAAATCTAGTAATTAAAGTAAACTGTAGCGGAATAACACGTAGCCAAACACGTGGCCCAGGATGCGTTATGCGCATGCGCAACTTAAGATGGCTCAAGATGGGAGGGTGATGGAAAAATTGCCTGGCCAGCAATCGGAAAAAACATAGCGCGGCGTATCAAGTCATAGCTTATCTTTCAGTGTGAACTGGCTTTTATACCGGGTTTGCTAAACACCCATTTCTACTTCACTTGCCACCAATACAATATAAAACATCCATATTTGGTTGGTAATTAAGTAGCTTGCAGTCTTAGAAAACTTATTCTATCAACCCTAATACGAGGGTAAGCTTGATAGTTTGGTTGTGTCTCATAATAAATGATAGTACATTTCTTGTTCCCCATTTTATCTCTACCATTTGATTAGTGCTAATGTCAGTTTTTTGGTTAATGCCTCCACGTCTCTCAATCTTAGTTGAGTCTTTGAATTCTTTTGGATGTAACTTTTTATAACTAATACTTAATATTTTCGCATTGGTTTGTCTCAGACCTGAGGATGGCTTAATTCGCCGAAACATGTCACCCAGCCAAGAGTTGCAACAAATTTTAAAAGGAATGGAATCAACACAATATATAAGGAACGTCTCTTTAATTCAATATTTTCAATTGATATTTTCGTTTATTATACTTCTTTTATAGAAACCAAAAACACACATAAACAATATATGTATTAAACATATCAACACTATTAAGAATAATCTGGATGACACGCATGTTATTACAACAATTCTCTTATCAATATTTTCGATTGTTAACACATGCATTTTTAAACCATTTGAATCAGATAACAAGTTCTTAATAATAATATAAACAATTATTATAGCTTTGTGGGACTATGTTATTTGTTATATCTCAATTTTAATATGTTTCATGTGTATTTATATTGTCAGCAGTGTTTATATGTGGAAGTTTCACAAATTATGTATCTAGTCAATTAGCTAACTGCCTATCAATCACCTTTTTTATGAATGTTATTGTAAATATATAAATATTCCTTGCCAACTTTTTCTTAGGTTGTTATTGGTATAACTTACCATTCAAGTGATGGGTTGTTGTTGATCTTTAGTTATAGTAACTACGGCTCCAAACTAGTCATTTGACAATTTACAGTTATAGTTTTTCAGTTAACTCTTCACAATATTCTGCTATTGCTTAACAGTATCTTTCACAGATCTACAGTTTTACCTATTTATGAAATCAATTGTTAACTCAGAGCTGATTTTACATTTTTAACAACATTTTAGGATATTCTTTAAAGTGAAAAATGATTCCTGAACACTGGAATTGAAAGCGGGACTCTTGGCTTAGTATGCCAATGATCCAACCACCGAGCTATCTGGAAATAGTCCCGTGCTGCATCTAAGCCTTACAGAGACAAAGTTGGCTGCGTTATCTGATAGCTTGTAATCTTAATTGATCACACATCTGTAGCCAACAATTTATGCAGGTCCATTACAGAATCTGCCTTAAAGTATTAGTAAAGGATGACTCTGGTCACTGGAATATTCCTGGATAGCTCATTGGTTAGAGCACTGGCCTACTAAGCCAAAAGTTCCGAGTTCATTACCCGTGTCCAGGGGTCATTTTCCTAATTTAAAAATATAAAATATGAATGCGGCTATAACCATAACTATCAAATATAATAACTTTGCTATTTATTTCATCAACATTTTAGATGCCATTTTAGAAAAGTTAAAAATTTTAAAATATAACTAATCAATAAAATATCGTTATTTTAAGGACTAGGTTCAAAATGAACACTATATAAAAAGTTTGAACACAATACATCAAACCGTTTCGGATCCAGGGTCAAGGACAGTCAGATAGAATTCTAAAATTCACTTTTTTGGGTTTGTAGGCACAATTTCTAGGTAGAAAATACAATAATTTCTATTTATGTGATAAACTAAAAATGCTCATCGATTCCACAATTTATTTTATAATAATTGTATATTGTCAGTAGTAAACTTGAGTTTCAGATCTCACCATCGGGGACTTAAGGGATATGGTAGGCATCGTGAGTTAGGGTCAGCATTTTTGTGGGTTTTTTTTCTTAACAAAAAATATTTTTTGCCAAAATAAATAAAATATCACACAAGTAGATACGTTCATAAAAATTGTCTACAGTACTTTCATCTTTAAGGGTAGAGGGGAAAAGTGGGAGAGTCTAATTTTAACTCAAATCGAGCTATTGCTGCCATCTGTTAGCAAATTTTGGACATTTCTAATTTACTTTATATTATGGTTAAAAGAGATCTTTTGTCATATTTAAACTAGCCGACCTCGTGGTGTAGTCAGTCACCAGTGCACATGGCTATAAAACTAGAGGTCCCGGGATCGATTTCCGGCTGCTATTTTGGGTCCTTTTCCCGAAAGGGGAATCATCCCAACAGTCACCAGTGTTTGGTTAGTTAGGTGTCTTCCGACTGGTCCCACACCCTCATACTCACTATAATCACCATCTCATCTCATCGGGACATTGAAAGAGCCTCCACGGAAAGGATGTACGATTAGTACGTTCGGGCGTCCCCTGGAGAATGGTACATTAGGACTGGATAATCTTTTCACCACTGGACTACGATTGATGTAGCTCAGACAAGCATGTTTATAATTTACATTATTTTTTTTTAGTATTATTTGGGGTCATTTTGGGGTTTGAGATGTAAAAGTTGTTGTCCTGGAAAAATGCGTGTAGTTGGATTCTCCTCCCCCTTTTCCCCTTGTAGCTTTCGAAATAGAATAAAAAAACATTAGCTACTGCAATAAAACATCAGCGCTTGTTTTAAACCACACATTACTGTTGTACATTATCATGAGAGTGAGTTGTTAAGCGTTCCCACGAAGATAGTTTAGGTGATAATTGAAGGAAGTCTCACGATATCACTACTATCACTATCACGAATGTCTAGCTGGTTGAATGATGTGATAGTGCCATCCTGAGACAGTGATAGCATGTCTAGAAGATGAGTGTGATAGCAACTAACACAGTTTACTATCATTGCTAGAACCAGTCTTTCCTCAAGCCTCTTAATCAAAGTAATATGATGAGGTGGTTGAATTTGATCTAAGCGCAACCTTTGAGAGAATGGAACACCACAAAATGGAACCCACTAAATCCCCCTATGCCCCTCCCTTCCACATTCGCTTCTCAATTTCCCCAATGTCCCCAGTCAGGGTATAAATGGCTTGGAACGTCTTCTAAAGAGAGTTGGGGGCCAATTCTGTAAATTATATTTCGTACAGAACTATTTTTAAAAATGTTGACTACTTCCAAATAACCACGCACGTGGTGACTCTTCTTCCCTTTATTCGTCTGTGTTCATTTATACAGGATGTTAAAAACATGTTTCAGAACTTTATGATCTTGTATTAGACTTACTCATTCAAATGAGTAAGCCAGTAAATTTAATAAATAAAGGTCCTCACACACTCGCACAGTGATACAGGCAATTTAGTATCTCAGTAATAAATAATACAATCATGAAAATTAAATGTTATTTGGGTTTACATGCCACACATGCATTATACAGTGTGGGTCGGAAACAATTATACGTTTATACTGAGGCAAGTGATGGACAACGTGCTGAGGTTTGCCTGACGTCCAGTGGAACTCACCTGTGTGACGTTATCTTCAAAAAGTTAAACAGTGTAGCATGTAGTTTACTTTTAATTAGCCATTTAATATTTACTTTTCAATTAAAGTGTTAATTTTAAAGTCACTGATCGTCTAATTGCTTAGAACTCCACACTGTATTATCACTTTTTAAATAAAAGGTATACTGCAGACTAAATGTTGTCCTCCCATTTCCACACAAATTCCATATCTTCGAATCAGACTGTTGTATTCTCTCAGAAAAACCCCTGCCTTCATCCGAATCATCTGATAATCGTTTACAGCTCTCTGTAGCAAGTCTGATAAATCATTTATTGAATACGAATACAATAAACTCTTTAGTATCTCCATAAAAAAAAGTCTTAATGAAAGTCCTTAATGATTAATATCAGNGTAAGGGCACGAGACAGGATGCAATCGATAGGTCAATAAGGTCCAGTCGCATTACATTAATTATCTGGAATTAATTTTGTATGGCGATACTTCAAGAGTTTGGTGTATTAGTCACCAATAAATGATTTATTAGACTTACAACAGCGAGATGAAAACTGTTGTCAGACGATTAGAATAAAGCCAGGGATTTTTCAAAGAGTACACAAGAGTATTATACTAATTTCTATGGTGTGAAATTTGTGTGTGTAGAAGGAAGTAGAATATGCAAAATACCCTATTTAGTGATAATATCATAAATTTGTGCCATGGACGCCCAGATAACATTTCAAATCCATCATAATTTTGTTTATCACCTAAATACAACATTGCCTGTATCTCTGTCTGTGTTGGTTTGAGGAACTGTGTTCATTAAGACTTCTCATTAATGAGAAGGCCTACTACAATATCCTAAAGTTCTTAACCCTTTTTTATCACCCCGTAAATATGATTTAGCACCACATCTTACTACCCGTTTAGGTTATACGCTTACGTACCAAATTACGATAATGTGTTTGGAATGTGGAAGGTTGAATCTAGAAGTAGTTTACCCACATTTGCGTGGAGGGAGAGTGTAAAACACTTTAGTAAAAACCACCCCAATACACTGGACATGCTTTTGGGTTTAATCAAAGAAATGTCTAAATCTGAAAGTTTCAAAGCAGTTTAAAATGTGTTTGTTAAATATGAAGACACAACTACACATGTTTTTTTTTCTCTTTTAATTAATAGAGATGCTTTGTTTGATAAGCATATATATATATGAATGTTTCACGGTCCATCTGTAAATATTTTCGACATAATTTACATACAGTTTTGTATTCACATGTGTAGTACAACACATATTTTATCAAAGGGGTTGTAAACTCTTCTATAACATACTTCAGGGGCAGCATGGCCTAAAACTTAACTCTCACAATATACTCGACTGCCAAGAACTAGGAGTTTGGGGCTCAAATCCTGGTAGGGTGTACTGACGATGCTTTCCCATAACTGACTTTTCATTCTCCCTTCACTCAAATGCGGTTACACTTCCTCTAAATTCAACCTTACTCAGCCCTAATACATTGCAGTAATTAGCAAATAGGTGTATAACTGAACAGGAGATAAGACACAGTGCTAAAATAAATATAGCCAAATTTTAAAAAAAAACTTTTATATAACACATACTTGTTTTTTTATTAAAAAAATAGGATATCACTATACCGCCTTTAGTAATGTATTATGTATTCATCCAATCCGAATCTAAATTAGGCTTTTTAAACCAAACCTTTGTCAAGTTGGGACGCGTTGTGTGTTGAGCCTGTTGGAATAGAGATAATATGATTGTGTAGAGCCTGTTGGAATAGAGATAATATGATTGTGTAGAGCCTGTTGGAATAGAGATAATATGATTGTGTTGAGCCTGTCGGTTGCTGTCAACTGTATCTAGCAGATGTTGGCCCCATCACTTCCTACAATACATACTAATTAAGTCGAGACAGTGCTAATCAGCCGACTCATACAATAGGGGCTTTGCGAATTAATATAACTCTATCAACACCATCCAGGAATTTTTATCATATACATATTTTTTTATATAGCCATAGAGCTATTTTTAAACACATTTCTGTGGTAGAATGGTCCAAGACACGGGTTTACAAGGGATTGCCCGTGGGTCACATGCGGTCCATATGATTTTTTTTTTTGTGGCCCACGGAGTTTCGTGGAGAAGTTGTCTACCGCAGTAAAATTGATGTTTTTAGCCGAGAAACGGAAATTTTTAACTGGAGTGATAAATATCCATAAACGCTCCAAATGATGTTCATGTTTAATTTCTTCCTTAGAGCTGCTGTATTATATTGTGTCAAATATAGTATATTTTAGCCAGAAAATTTGTCTAAGATGTAATTAAAACGGTATAAATTACCATATTTTATTTCATTCACAATTAAATACCTTTTTTAAGACCACGTCCTACTACCGTTCGGGTTATACACCTATGTACTAATTACACTAATGTGTTAGCAATTAGAAAAATTGAATTTATAGGGAGCGTACCACAATTTGCATGGAGGGGGATTGTAAAACTATTTAGGAAAAACCACCCTCAATAGGCCTACACCCAAACCCAACCGGGATCCATCCCCATCTCCCAATCTTCAACAGTCTAGTCTATTACGAGATTAGCGCATTAGACGACGCGACCACCAAAGCGGGTAAAAAATACCTGTTCTCGCTTTTTCATATCTTGACCAAAAAAAATTAGCTGATTATGATGCGGCCTTTAGACTCTTGGACACAATTGTGCCCCTCTGGCACTTTTAAGCCCCCTGGTCTAAGGGTCACTCTCACAATAGATTGGACTGCTGATGACGGGGATGTCTGGGTCTTAGCCCCGGCCATGTGTACTGAGGATGGGTTTCTTCCAAAATTGTTTTCCGGTCTCCATACAAGCGAATACGAGCACAGTTCCTTTAAGCCTCTCTCATCCCTAGCATATTAGTGTAAAAAATACATGTGTCCGGCCCGAAGGTGTAGTAGGACGCAGTACTTGGTAAAAAAAAAGCTATTTATATATTGTAAAGAAAATATTTAATAAAAAAAAAACTATCGAGGACAGTGGGAAAATTAATATAAAAATTTTCGTTCATAAATCTATTTATTTGAGATATTTAACATGCACTTTCTGAACTTACTGATAATATCAGCACACGAGAATTTCTATGAGCGAGAACGAAAGAACCTACCAATCTGACCGAGAAATGTATTTTCAAATACTTTCCAAAGTTCTTTAAACGCCACAATAAACAAGAGACCGGCGGTTTTTACTTTTCCTCCGAAGGAAGTTGAGCTAAGAAATGTTATCGCCCAAGAAAAATTAATCGAGCTCGACTGGGTTTGAACCAATTAACTTCGGGTACTGAGGTGAGCACTTTACCTGAAGACCAATTCGTACATACAGTTTTAAACAAGACTTCGGAATATTTTTTTTAGCTATACATGAACTAGTCTTTCCCCATTTGTACAATCCTCTTAAATAATTGTTTCATTGGTGCATTAGGGGGACTAAGGACGCTATAAGATTAGGACCGTGAACCTGTAACGCACCGTAGGAATTGTCCAAGAGAGAAGACTCCAAATATTCGTTTATACGTAGCGCCTATGTCTTTTCAGAATTGTAGAAGAAAGAAACCAATTTCCGATTAATTCAGTGTTAATAGTTCTATAATCACTAAAATTTTATTATTTTAGCAATGACTTTTTAAGATGTAAGTTATAAATGAGGCATTCGGGTCAAAAATATGCAAACCTTCATTTTATGAAAAACTGTGCTAGCAGCTTTCTCTGTTAGCTTACTCCCTGTGTTTTCTTATAGTTGGGCAAGACCTTGAGGATAGCTTATATCGACGAATGTTTTAGTTATTTTATTTATAACTAAATTTACGGTTTTCGTAGAAGTTTAAATATATCGCATCCAAATGTATAAAGGTTATAAGGTTTTCACCCCGACCCCTAAAATACACAGTGTTCGTATGAGCTTATATAAACGTTAAAGTTTACAAATTACTAACATTAATACCAACAAAAATATATATGTATACTCAGTATACCCTGAAAGGTGGCTGTCCTACCTTCATCGAGTACACTATAGCCCTATATTAGAAGCTATATCATAATTTAACGCATCAAGTTAAGCTAGCTCTATGCTGTATGCACATTGGCTCATTTGTCCAATCATTTTTTGTTTATATCACCTTTAAATCCCTTATGTATATAATTGTATGTTGGTAAATAAAGTATTTATCTTTGTTCATAAATAAAAACGCTCATTTATGCGGTTAAGTTATGTTTAAAGGTACATTCAGTTTACCCTGAAAGGTAAGTTACCTACCTTAAAACATAACGTAACCGTCTAAATTAAGAGTTATTATTTTTAAACAAAGATACATACTTTATTTGTTAATATACAACCGTACACAAATAAAGGATTTCATGGTGATATAAATAAAAAATGATTGGACAAATGAGCCAAAGCGGACACAGCATAAAAGCTGTAGATTTGCTGGGAAAATCTAATATTCTTTGGAAGCTACCATTTTTTGCCGACATCCTACAACCCTAACATTTAAAATGAGTAGTCGAACGTGTTCAAATGAGAGGAGAAGAATGGAAGAAATTAAAGGAGGGAGAACCGTGGAAGGATAGAGGAAGATGGAGGCATTTTACTAAACTGACCCGGTCACAGGCTGGAAAGTTGATGATGATTCGTTTGTCTCAAAATCAACTTATCCGTTTTCTTGTAATTTCAATTACCGGATGTGGGCTTATCAAATTATATACACAGACACACGCAATTTTAATATTTTTAATTGCTCTAGCTCTATGTGGTATCCTCTACAATTCTCTATCTCGTAAGCTCGTTTGTGCACTCCATTTCCCTATTTGCTGTTAATAATGACCTTGAATGATAATCTTATTTGTAGTTTGTTTGACATGAGTCTTGAATCTTTCAGGCTAAAGCATGGTAAGACTCCTCAATCACACATTATTAGTGATCATGTAAAATAGTCCCCCTATTCCCAATTTTGAACATGATAGCTTTTTTTTCAAAACATTATTCAATTTTAACAACAATAAGTTATAAGTGAATTACTGTAAAATGAATTTTATTTAGATAAACACATATGTATAAATATTTATAATGTAAAGAATTTAACAGATACCCATTAGATATCAAAGCGCTTTAAGCATTCTGAGCACGTTCCTCATGCAAGTAATGACGACAAATTGGCTGAAGGGATAAAAAAAAAATCTTTCGCTGGCGTAAGTTCTCAGTTAACATAAACAATGTTATGAGAATACATTTATTTAAATATTCTTTAATGTGGTAATATATTCCTACTATTAAAATGTGTGTGATCTGCAAAATTTTCCCTAAAATTGCAATGCATTATTAAATTTTTTCTAACTACCACCCCTAATGTGTTTTCAAAATAGTCTTCAGGTTTCATAGAATTTTTTTCTACAGGTATTTATAATTATTATTTTTCCGGCTGTAACCACCTATAATTATCATACTTTTCCGATTAAATTCTACACATTTATAAATGTTAGAGGGAAACAAAGTGAATACCTTAAAATATGTAGTTGAAACAAATACTCCGAAAAATCTCCAGTTTGTTATAGAGAACATCGAAAATAAAATTGGCCATTGGATAAGAAAGAGTAAATAACTAACGCCAGGGATTTTTACTAATACGTACGTCGAGATTTTTATAAACGGTGGTAAAATTGAAACTTTTATAAATATATTTTACTTTAAAACAAATACCCGTACATTTACTTAGACTACGTTGATATGTTTTGTCATTTGTAACAATCATGTCTGGTAAACGTTGGTGAATTCCAATAAAATATCTTATATGCTAGACATAAATGTTTTATGGAGGTAAGAAAACGCTCGTACAGTTAAATTGTACCCGACTAGCGAAGCGTAGATGATGTAAATTATATTTTTAAAAACGGATGTATCCGTTGCAATGTATGAGCGTTTACTTACCTCCTTGTTAATCGCATTAGTGTACAAATTTCAATGCTCTAACAGTAGCACAAATCCTACCACAGGAGTCGCTGTGATATCAATGCTATATAAATGTTAGCCAATGATTTACACACGTCCATCACAGACGCTGCCTTAAGATATGGATGAAGAATGGCTCTGAGCATGAGAAGATTCCTGGATAGTTCAGTGGTAGAGATTTGAGGCGCTAACGAAGGGTCCAGGGTTTGATTTACATTTTCAGGTGTCATTTTTCAAATTTACGATTATATAGACATTTTAATACTGTATCCAAACAATAAAAGGTCATCAAAATATATAACTGTAACACTCTCACCTTAATAGAGGTCATAGTATCCTCTCGAGATACTTAGTACGTAGTATAAAGCGTAAGTAGATACTGGGTGAGAGCATTATGTTGTTAACCTGAGCTCTAGATAACAGATATTAGAAAACTGACCTTTTTTCAGGGCCACCCAGCTCACCTGGGTGTGAGAAGTGCTGATTTTGGTAAATATATTTCCTCTTAGAGGAAATAAATATTCGTTGATTGGCCAGCAACGAAACGCAATTCTGAAGAGTCAAACAAAATGGCGCTCGATGTAGAAGACAAGAATATACAGATCTTCATCTATTTCCGTTATGTAGCGTGATCATGGTGGATTATCTCGACCAGGTGTTGAACTTTAATATATCATACCATATGTAGCTTCACCTAGAACACTTTGTCACTCTTTCAGATGTAGGATATGAATAATCAACATTGTTATTAGAATTAGTATTGAATAGTGCAGATCTACCATGGTCATGTACTTGTGATATGAAGATTACCTAAGAGCGTATTTTAAAGTACTACATTTGGCGTCCATGCCACATAGTTTGAAACAGTTATCCATGGTTTATTTTATTTTGTTTGGCAATATTTCGGGAATGATTAATCTCATAATAGGCCTACAAGCTCTTGTATAGGTGACCCCATGTTTGTCGTGTGGCGTCCTTGCGTGTTGAGGATGGCAACTAACGGAAAAGAGCGTCTGATCTTGTTGGTAACGATCACTCTCATTGTTCGAATATAGTAACTGGAGGATAAGAGCGTCTACTCTTGTTGGTAACGATCACTCTCAATGTTCGAGTATAGTAACTGGAGGATAAGAGCGTCTGATCTTGTTGGTAGCGATCACTCTCAATGTCTGAGTATAGTAACTGGAGGATAAGAGCGTCTACTCTTGTTGGTAGCGATCATTCTCAATGTTGGTTGTACGGAGTGATCTGGCTTCATTTAGACCAGGTGTTGTGTATGTTCACATGAGACATGTGGTAGCACGGAGAGGGGGAAGAGCATGTGCCTCTCGTGTTGTCGAACATTTGACAGATAACTATCAGCTAGGACGTGGCAAACCGCGCGTGTGTTTTACATAGTAGACTTCTTTGTTGGTTCAAACTACATGCAGCAGCGTTATTCCGGAACACTTTTTTTTTTTTTTGTAACCGGGGACATTTTTTAGTATGTATTTTTGGATTGTTTTTATTTTGATTCTTATTTTTTTAGGCTGGAGGATAAAAATCCTTATTAACTTTTTATTAGTGTTGAAGAAACATTGGATGTTTAAAATAATAATAATGATTATAGCAATGCTTGGTACCTTTTTATAGATGTATGTGTGTGTTTGAGAATAGGAGATATATATATATATATATATATACACCCACACATACACAATTATTGTAGCTGGGAATATAAAATATATAAAACCAAATAAAGTAAGTGGCTTTGCCCAAGATAAATGTTTTTAGTTTGATGACTGTACGTGGAAGGTAACTTTAAAGTTAATGCCTCTAAGCCCTGCGTTTCCCACGGCCCTTTTAATTTCTAAGCTGGATTTTAATTAATTAAACATCATTTAATCAAAAGTTTAAATTGCGGCTTTGAGGTGCACACGTTCATGCACAGGAGCTACTAATTTTTAAAGTTTCAGACCTCCGGGTGGGGTAGATATAGGGTAATGCTCATTCTTTATTATATTAATATTATTATATGAATATACTCTGTAAGCTTCAAATCCTTGAGGATATTAGATGTTAAGAAATATTTTATTTTCCTAATTTTTAATTGGACATTGTTGTATAGCTCTGGTACTGCTTATTTCTTGTTGATATCTTGCCTGCTTTTGAGGAATGTAAAACTCAGAATATACAAAACAGTAATTAATTTTACCGATTGTCTTCTATGGGTGTGAAAAGTGGTCTCCTACCTTATATGAAAAAAACAAATCTAGTGTTTTCGAGAACAAGATGCTCAAGAGGATATTTGGCCTAAAAAGTTATGAAGCTACTGAGAAGTAGATTATGTTACATAATGATGAGTTGCATAATCTGTATTTATCATTAGACATTGCTAGTATAATAAAGGCTCATAAAATACAGTGGGCAGCACATGTAGCGTAAATGGAAGAATCTAGAATCACATTCAAGGTATTGATTTGCAAACCTATTGGGAAGAGACCATTGGGAAGAGGATACCAATAGAATGAGCCTGAAAGAGATGGGGTGTAATGAGGTGGACTGGATAGAATTAGATCAAGATAGGAATAACGTATAATGACTGGATATAGCTATCTCAAGATAGGGATAGGGTGTAATGAGATGAACTGGATAGAACTAGTTCAATATAGGAATAGGGTGTAATGAGGTGGACTGGATAGAACTAGCTCAAGATATGGATAGGGTGTAATGAGGAGGACTGTATAGAACTAGCTCAAGATAGGGATAGGTGGCGTGTTTTTGTAAGCAAGTGAGTTGTTGAATTCCTAAAACCAAGTAGTAAGCGAGTACTGCTTATTAGTAGTAAAGCCCCAACATAACAAAAATAACTCATTTCATTAACTTAATAATAAATGAATGTAAGAATTTATGATGAAAGCACTATTACAGGAATAATTAACATTGATTAGGCCTACTATTTTTTTCCCTTCTCGATTTTCATTAAGCTGGATTTATACTTTCTGTGGTTTCCGATGCACGATTCGTATTCGCGATTCATCGAAACTTGATTGTCAATTTTGTATTCATATTTTTGCTTGAACTGTATGACTACACCTCGCGCTGATTCGTAGTTTGTTATTCGCACCGTGATGGTTCGTGGTGCTATCACACACCAGAAACCATGAACGTGTCAGTCAGTTGGACGTATTATTAGTAAAATACTACTACTACTACTACTACTACATTTTTTAAATAAAAACCAATATAAAATATTTATTCTCTATAGTTAAAAACTTATTAGACACCCATTTTGAGCCAAATCGCTGGGAGCCGTTTTCAAAATATTTCATTTTATTTTTTAACAATTGGTTATCATCAGTAGCTCATCCTTAAACTAATTTATCTCCCAAAAAACAAGTAGCCCCCTATTCAGTTTTATTTGTAGTGGCAAACACTTCCCAGATATACATTTTAAACAAATTCCTTAGTGCCATTTTCAAAAATTTTGTATTTAAAATAAAGTCACACAATGGGTAAACTGCCCTTAGGTTAAGGGCAAGGGTTAAAATAAAACAAACTTCCAAAGGTAAAGTCATATAACATCCATATAAGAAGTTTGAACAAAATCCATCAAACCGTTTTAGATATGTAGCCACAGACAGACAGAATTGTAAAATCCACTTATTTTGGCTTGAGGGTACATTAACGTATAAATTAATAATTTTCTCAATATACAATTTTTTCACGATTACAATACTTCCTCGGTGATCTGGCGGTCTAGGTGTAAAGTGCCAAAGACTTTGGTATTGGGGGTCTGTGGTTCAATCCTTGGTCCCGGCACAGATTTATTCATTCCCAAACCCTTCCTTCACCTCCGACAAGACGTTTATTAATCACAACTCGTGAATGTGGAGAATGCCAGGCCTCCACCGAGGTTCGGATTCCATGTTAAACTGTAGGTCCTTCATTTCATCTCACAATCACCCTACCATTACATATTAGTGTAAGTGCGTTTAACCCGAACGGATAATAATAATACTTCATCTTTAAAGGAGAGTTAAAAAATAAAACTAACGTTAACTAATGAGAATCAAGCTCGGTCCATATGCTTCAATGGGGATCTTTGGAACCATCCGAGAATAATTTAATTGAAACAATAGTTGGACTTCAATTGCCGAAAGGGTTTCTCTTAGCCTTGAGACTGTTGTCGCCAACACCAGAGGGTTCCAGTTAATTTAAGTGTCTAAAAGACGTCACAAGAGAACTCCCTCGTAGCGTGTAAGAAAATATATATTTTCTTTGCTAATGATACAAATACAACTGATCTTTTAGCTACGAGTGATAGTTTACAACGTATGCACATGGTTATTCAATACGGCTGTTTCAATATGGCAGCCGCTTAAAAGGTTTTTCATTAAATAGCTCTTCTCAAGTAATTTGAATTTAATATTCTAAGCAATCGATCGAGTACCTAGGGCGTATCATTTTAAAATTGACATATATTGTGAGACTGTCGTCTTAAACCACATAACCCATGGTTAATCTCTATGAACATAATGTACTATTGAATATAGTATTAATCGGATTTCTAACTTGACCACCAAGGAGAAAGTACAGGAGATATTTCAACTTGAAATCCAAGTAAATCTTGAGATAGGTAATAGTAATAATAGTAATAATAAGACACAGAGAATGGGGTTTACAGCTCACATAATTACCAGTTATTTCGTTAAACTTTAAATACTATTTAAAATGAAATAAATTATACGCTGCATCGCACAGACACTCTCTTTTATGTTAAAATAGGTACAGATACTTAAAACTCTAAGATTTGTGAAACGAAATAATATACATTGTTGAAGAAACCCTCCACCAAAGACCATTGCAATCAATTTCACATTTCAAAGAGCTGTATAAAAATGTGAATACTTTCTTATAGCTCTTAAATTATTGATTTTATTTAAAAAAATGTTTTAAATAAAGGATTTTTGGTTTTAAAAGTACTTACATTTTACAATAAGTTAGTTCTTTTCTCAAAGAGTTGCGTAGATTTAATCAAAATTCCATTTTTCCACTGGAGTAAAGTAACCTCAAAGTCATTTTCGTTAAAAATTGAGAATTGCCATGTTGTTTGTAATATTAAACCATGTATGGATACAAAAATAATTAAAATAGGATTTCTAGAAAAAAAAATCTTTTTGACTTTCAATAAAATACCCTTAATTTTAGGGTTAGATATCTAATTCCAAAGACTACTCGGGGGAACCTTATGAAAACATATCTACCAAGTCTCTTCCCTATCCGTAAAATGGTTTCAGCTCTAGTTCGAGATAGAGACAGACAGACAGACGGCATCACGAAAACCACTTTTGTGGTTTCATGGAGTCGTGAAATGTCGAAGTTTATCAAAATCTTGAGTTCAAACTATTTTGTGATCCAAGGGGTCGAGAGCGAGTAAAAATACAAATTTTACCGGTTATCAGCATCATCCGCGTGGTTGTTATCGTAACATTAATGAAACTATGGACACACCTCTTTTTTTAGTAATTGCTAAGCCGGGTTTCCAAGCTGTCTTGTTTTTATGGACAGCACTGCTATTGTAACGAGCAATAATGAAAAATCATCCACACCGATGATCTTGCAGGCAAAGGTGTCAGCCTTGTCCTATCTTTATTGAGGTTGACTGGTAGGTCGGAGGTGAAAGCGGGATTGGGGGGGTTGAATCCTGGATTATTGTAGAGTGTTTTTTTCTTTAAGGTTATTTGACACTGATAGTTATAAGAAAAATTGTTTGCATCTACAACATCTTAGCAGGGAATTTAATATTTGTGGTGGTTGGGAAAATATTGCAAGTTGACCATTCCAGCCACACCGACCAGGTAAGGTAGCTGGCGTCCGGTTTATCTGGGTTTATCATTAGTTGGGATTATCTGACCTTATGCCAAGGCCTGGCATATTATGTTCTGCTAGCCGGCGTTTTCTCTACAATCGATACAGTCCTAACAAGAAATGTCATGAACATTTCAAATCTATATTTGCAATGATCAATTTGGACACAGGTTAATAAACCAAACTAATAATAAATTTCTATCCCATATCTCAGGTATTTTAACTTCAATGGTAAATAAAAAGCATAAAATAGCATGTCCGAGCGTTCACAGCTGGTGAACTATATTGATTTGAAATAATTGAATAAATATTTATAGCTTATAACAACTATACGCTTGTTAAACTGTGTGGTAAAATATTTATTTTCAAATGACTAAAGGTTTACCACACTTTCACCAAACAAAATTTTCATGTCTTAAGAGTTCACGAGAGGCGGACAAACTATATCGGAGATGTCGTCAGAATTCAATAACAAAACAAATGAATTACTAAATAGCCCTGTTGACGTGGCTCTCAACATGATTGGTTGGCTAGAACATGTGGTATTCTTCACTTAAATTTTACATAACGGGAAAGTTCTCTTCTGGACAATACGCTAGTTAAGTGATATACCAAAATACTCATGAACACAATAAAAATGAATGTTAATTTATTACGTGCTCCTGGAGATGGGATTCGAACTCAGAACTTTTAACTTTGTGTAACAATAGCTTATAACTAGTTACACAGGTTCGTCTTGTGTCTAGGGTCATGAACTATCCATGCTAGTCCCATGCGTAGGATCATGAACTATCCATGTTAGTACTATGAACTATCCATGTTAGTACCGTGAACTATCCATGTTAGTACCGTGAACTATCCATGTTAGTACCGTGAACTATCCATGTTAGTACCGTGAACTATCCATGTTAGTACCGTGAACTATCCATGTTAGTACCGTGAACTATCCATGTTAGTACCATGAAATATCCATGTTAGTACCGTGAACTATCCATGTTAGTACCGTGAACTATCCATGTTAGTCCCATGCTCAGGGTCATGAACTATCCATGTTAGTCCCATGCTCAGGGTCATGAACTATCCATGATAGTCCCATGCTCAGGATCATGAACTATCCATGTTAGTCCCATGCCCAGGTTCATAAACTATCCATGTTAGTCCCATGCTCAGGATTATGAACTATCCATATTAGTCCCATGCCCGGGGTCATGAACTATCCATGTTAGTGCCATGCTCAGGATCATGAACTATCCATGTTAGTCCCATGCTCAGGATCATGAACTATCCATGTTAGTCCCATGCTCAGGATCATGAACTATCCATGTTAGCCCCATGCTCAGGATCATGAACTATCCATGTTAGCCCCATGCTCAGGATCATGAACTATCCATATTAGTCCCATGCTCAGGATCATGAACTATCCATGTTAGTCCCATGCTCAGGACCATGCTCAGGATCATGAACTATCCATGTTAGTCCCATGCTCAGGATCATGCTCAGGATCATGAACTATCCATGTTAGCCCCATGCTCAGGATCATGAACTATCCATATTAGTCCCATGCCCAGGGTCATGAACTATCCATGTTAGTCCTATCCCCAGGGCCAATAACTATCCTTGCTAGTTCCGTTCCCCGGGTCATGAATTATCCAAACGTGTGAGACAGCCAACTACTTGGAACCACCAGAAATATTATACAAAAATCTGTCCACAAGCTGATGAACTTGAACCTGTCGTGGGGTTAGCGATTTATAACCCTGGAGACAGGGCATTCTTGATTAACAAGTGGGAGAGCATTAGAATGCTAAGCTAAAGTTCCCTGGTTTGATTCTCTTCACTGTATCACTACTTGTTAATATGTATATATACACACAATATACATATATAAATACACACACACACACACATATGGTCTCTTACCTTACATGACGAAAGTGAGTTAGGGTGATCGAAAACAAGGTGCTTAGGAAGATATGTGGTACTAAATGGGATGAGGCTACTGGGGAGTTGAGGAGGTAACATAATAATGAGTTACATAACCTGTACGCATCACCAGACGTTGTTGGGATAATCAAGCCTAGTTGATTACTGTGGTCAGGTCATTCAGTGCAGATGGGAGAATCTAGAACCGTATTTAGTCTTTCTGTCAAACCCAATAGGAAGAAACCATTGGAAAGACCTAGACGCAGATGGGAGGATAGTATTAGGATGGACCTGAAAGAGATAGGGTGTAAAGAGGTGGACTGGATAGAACTAGCTCAATATTGGGATAGGGTGTAATGAGGTCGACTGGATATAACTATCTCAATATAGGGATAGGGTGTAATGAGGTATACTGGATAGCACTAGCTCAATATAGGGATAGGGTGTAATGAGGTCTACTGGATAGCACTAGCTCAATATAGGGATAGGGTGTAATGAGGTCTAATGGATAGCACTAGCTCAATATAGGGATAGGGTGTAATGAGGTCTACTGGATAGCACTAGCTCAATATAGGGATACGGTGTAATGAGGTCTACTGGATAGCACTAGCTCAATATAGGGATAGGATGTAATGAGGTCTACTGGATAGCACTAGCTCAAGATAGGGATAAGATGTAATGAGGTGGACTGGATAGAACTAGCTCAATATTGGGATAGGGTGTAATGAGGTCTACTGGATAGAACTAGCTCAATATAGGGATAAGATGTAATGAGGTCTACTGGATAGCACTATCTCAAGATAGGGAAAGGGTATAATGAGGTCGACTGGATAGAACTTTCTCAAGATAGGGATGGGTGGCGTACTTTTGTAAGTGTTGAAATGAAATTCCGAGTTCCTAATGCCTTAGAGTAGTAATATATTGGTCCCAGTATGGTTCATCAGACTCACAGTCAACTCTTTCTGTACTGTATTTAGAAAATGTATATTAAATTTTAAAGCTATGTAGCCTAATTTAATTCGCAACAAGAAGCGGCCGCTGCTAAATCGATACAGGCCCACGTTTCCGACCCAATGTTCTAATTTTCCTTAAAGTCTCTCTTCGCAAACATTGACAAATGGAGGCTGAAGTGTTCTTGAAATAAACTTGGTGCCCACGCGTCGCCCGCATGTGAGCGTCTGTTTCCCTCGATTTTTTCGGGAATGATTGTTGGTATGCTTACCGCATCCTCTGCCAAAAAATGTGTCCTAGGAGGAAAAGGTTTTCAAGTTTCGAGCTTGTTCGAACACGACTAGCGCCAGGATTCTATAGAGGGCCCTCACAGCGGATCACCTATTCCCCAGAGTAGTTAGTAGTTTACAGTCTTGTGTAGAGCTGTGTGACATTTTGTACTACAATATAATAGATTAATATCATCGGACCATCTTTACATATTCGAAATTAAGGTGGTATGGTAGGGCACATGAGAAAAAGTCACTCATAGTTTAAGGTAGAATTTGTGATGGACGTGTGAATTAATGTGACTCAATAATATATCTAGGAGTTAAGGAATTCACACGTTGATCATAAACTCTTGTATTAAAATATGAATTAAAAAATACCTTGAGCACTGTATGATTCCTAGATAGCTTAGTAGTAGAACATTGGTGAGCTAGGAAAAATATCCGGGGTTTGATTATAGTACCAATATGCTATTTTTTAAATATAACTAACTTAATATATAAATATGTAAATTTCATTTTTGAAACTTAATAATACATTTAGTATGTTAATAGTGATTCATTACCAACTATTGAACACACATTTAAAACAAGAGTCATGGGAAATATTTTGATTTACTTTCAAAATGCAATGTAGCTTAGTGGTGTTCGAATATGTTAGGTTTTAGACCATCATTAATGATTTAACCACGATCTCTCTAGTTATAAAAGAATAAATTTATATTTGAGCTAAGCCCAAGATGATAACGGGGCATTAGATTCAACTTAAATTTTATTTCCTTTGCCTTATTTATGTCTTCCAATGAATTAATGAGAGTGAATGAATGAATGGATAAAGAGCTACTTGAGGAATCTTTATCTATATATACTTTAAAAATGAAATAATACCTCATAATTTGCCCATCACTTTCTTGCGAAGCCCTTGCTTTTTCATGCCGTCACTACGTTTATTTAAGTGGCGACAGACCTAGTTTCAGCTGTTCAAATACGAGTAACAGAAAATAGAAAAATATATAGGATGGAAAAAAGAACACAGATACGAAAAAAAAGAGGAAAAAGTATTAGAAAGAAACAAAAAAAAAGCCAAGAATAAATTCAAGGAATCAGAAATGGCTTAAGTGATCAACGTAAAAGGATGGTAGCCTCCACTCCGTTTCAATAAGTCTGACTTATGATGCACAGATATTCGGTTTCTTAATCACTTTAAGGAGGGAGACTACCACAGTGCTAGAATACGCTGCAGAAGCCCATAATTCCAGCCTTATTTAAGAAGTAGTTTAATATTTCAAAAAATGGCCCATGCCATAATAGAGGTGAAAGCAGCATATACCCTTTAGAACTAAAACCATTACCTTTAAGGTTTGTAATTTTAATCCTAGTCAAAAGTTGAAACTAGCTAATTTTAAGGAGGTTTTACGTGAATTGTAAAAGTTCTAAGATCAAAGTAAGATATATATTCGCGTATCATGCCCTCATTGATCCAGATTTCCGGTTTATTCAGATTGAAATCTCTATTAAATATGTATTTGTAATATATTTCTATGCCGGTGGGATGTCTGCGCGGACCGCACCGTTCGTAAACGCCATTCAAAAATAGAAAACAAAAACTTACTCATTATTTTATGCGTGAAAAGTGGTTTTAGTAATATTATATTGTTTCAATCCATTTTTCCTATAACTTATGGATTATTCCAATTTTCGTTAATCTGGACGACGCCTGATTCCAGCTGGACCTAATAAACAAGGTGAGGTGACCTGGCGGTCTAGGGGTAAGGTGTCAGACTTCTATGCTGGCAGCCGGGGTTCAATCCTCGGTCCCGGCAAAGATTTATCTGATTACCAAACCCTTCCTTCACCTCTGGCAAGACATCTTGTTAATGTGAGGAATGCCAGGCCTCCACCGTGGTTCTGATTCCACGTTAAACTGTAGGTCCTTCATTTCATCTCACAATCACCCTACCATTACACATTAGCGTAAGTGCGTATAACCCGAACGGGTAGTAATACGCGGTGATAATAATAATAATAACAATAATAATAATAAACAAGGTTCCACTGTAAATCGTCAAACACATAATAAAATAGTTTACAAGTCAATATTTTTAGAGTCCAAACTGAAAATTATTAAAATTGTTAAAAATTGTTTTAGTGGTTTTAAGGCTTCAGTTGTGATTCCCTTGAGGAATTCCACAGTGAGAGGACATTTTCCTTCAAGAAAACGACACCCTTAAGCACAGACAAGAATGTGGTACAGCATAAGCTAGTGGTTTGGCAGAGACCGTCCCAAACACGTTTATTCCCGGCATGCATGGGACTCGCTCTTTTGCATATAGGCCTATATGGATAGGATTAGATCATGATAGGAATAATCTGTAATGAGATGGACTGGATAGGACTAGTTAAAGATAGGGATGGGTGTAAAGGAGGTGGACTGGATATGACTAGTTAAAGAAAGGGATAGATGTAATGGAGGACTGGATAGGACTAGTTCAAGATAGGGGTAGGTGGCGTACTTCTATAAGTGTGTCAATTAACTTTTCGAGTTCCTAATGCCATAGAACAAGTAAGTAATCGCACTACATTATTTAAAACTAAATTTCCTAGAACTTTCATATATAAAGATAAATTTTATAAATGTACCAATTGTTCAATAAAGTCGAAATTATCTTTATAACACTTCCCGAGGTGGACGGATTGAAATCTTCAAATTGTTTTTGTTTTTATAGTAACTTTTATTTGTGTTCATTGGTGAAACACAATGCCAGTGAAAAGTTCGGGGCTTGAACAATAGCCTGATATACTGAGGACCAACACTTCATCCACGAAAATACGAGTATATCTCCTTTAAATTCTACCTTCTTCATACCTACCCTATTAGCGTAATTGATTCTCCAAAATTGTTAAATTTGAGATATTTGGTGTTTAAGTTTATTTAGAATGCATATTATTCACCTGCGGTTAAAGTGAGACTACTATATAATTACTTAAGAAGATATAAGAGTTGCCATCTAGTAACATTGATTTTATACACAATGTCAAACTTCAATGCTCTTTTACACAAAAGTGAAAAATTGGACATAGAACACTTGCAATCTCGGGTGACGATATATACATAAATAACCCAAACATTTAGAGAAACGCGATGAAAAATGAATGCAGACTTTAAGTGGAAGCGATTTTGAACTAATATGATTCCACAGGAGGTTGTTTGGTGTTTACTTTTCTAATACATATGTTTATAATAATGGATAGCATATAGTTCCTACATATCCTTGTATAACTATTTAAAGTATATACTCTAAACTCCATTTTATTTCCTAAACTCATGACCCACTCTAAGTGCAAATTAGTGAACATAAGTGTAGAGTTTACGAGACTAGATATTAGTAGGTAAACGGTTTAAGGTAAAATTAAGGGGTATGCGATTTAAGATATTATTTCAGTTGTTATATAAAAATAATGGTTTGGCCGAGTAAAATAAAAATATTGCTTCAGTAAATAGAATTAGTTTAATTGTCTGTACATATTAATCTCAACAGTTCTTGAATATTTGTTATGGGAAAGATGTTTGTACATTATTATTAGATGTTCTGTCTTTACACAAGTTCGTTGTTTTATCAATTACTCTAGCACGTCCTATCCGAAGCTCCCATTTTTAGAGCCATTCTTTCTTTGTTTGAGGTCATCAGTCAGTTAAAATCGAGGTATTCCAGGTCCTTTTACCCCTTGCAATTTGCCTTCTATGACATCACCCAATAAGCCATTTATTTTTATGTCACACATCTGGTTTGGCCTTTCCTTGTAGAATCACCTTCAGCATCGTTTTATTTAAATTAATGTTTATACTGAAGAAAATTATTATTTTTATTGGCCAACATCCTTTTGGTACAAAAACTAACAAAAGACTGGCTTTAGTTTACGTCCTTTTCTCCCCCAACTTAACGTCTAACTATACTAGTACCCACATTGGTAGACGCATGGTCCTGTCGATGACTGGGATATCAAGGTTCGAATCTCATTGGGTGTACCCTAGGGTGGTTTTCCAAAAATTGTTTTACAGTCTCATTCCACGCGAATGCGGGTACGACTCCTTTAAATGTAACCTTCCTCATCCCTAAAATCATTAGCGTAGTCAATACATAAACATATAACCCGAACGGGTAGTAGGACGCGGAGCTTAAAAATTAAGTTATCCTAGTACCCGCTTCGGTGGTCACACGATTTAAGTAAGCAGCGGTCGGCAACCTACAGTTCGCGGGCTGCAACTGGCATGCCGACTTATTTTATCTGGCCCGCAAAAGATTTAACTAACAAAACATTGTATTAATAAAAACATACTATTAACTAGTTACTTTATGATAAATATAAAGTTGAAATATTTTACTCGATATTTATTTCGTACCATCCACCTCGGTTGCGTAATTAGATACCGTGTTGAGCTAGAATGCCGATGACGGGAAGAATGACGGGTTCGAATTTCGCTCGGGTGGTTTTTCCTAAATGGGTTTCCACTCTCCAATCAAATGCGGGTTCACGTCCTCGATATTCACCCTTCCCAGTTCCTAACCCATTAGTGTAATTAGTACTTAAGCGTGTAATCTGAATGGGTAGTAAGACGCGGCACTAAATTAAATTAAAATTTAAAATATTTCATATCGGTCTAACTTTAAAAAAAATTCATACGACCCACAATAACAAAAATTCTGCCAACCCCCGGTTTAAGGCGTCACTCACAAGAAACTAGACTATTGTTTCCAACTGGTAGTCAGCGATGCTGGGTTTTTTTCGGCCTTTAAACGGGAAGTTTTGACTTTCGTGGGAAAAATCCATAAACGCTCCAACTGATGTTTATTTAGTAATAAGCTTAATTGTGCTCTATTTTTTTAATAACTTGTTTATCAGCGTGAGTCTTTATTTACTTCCACCCCTTAGCCGATTAAAACACTACACTCTTAGATTCATGGGCCTAGGGAGAATTTAATTTGGGGGGTGGAGAGGACAGGTGGTTCAAATTATAGGTTTGTGAAATTGTATTAAGATTTTCTACTATACCCTAAGTAATAAGAACATTGTTATTTGATAGGTTAATGGTGGAAATTTATTTGTTTAAGAGGAGTGAGGAAGAGGGAGGGAGGGCAACTAAGAAAAAAGTTTTTAGAGACTTTCTACCCTGCTTTCCCTAGTAACGTTAGAAAATTGGATTCTCTTAGAAGCTATTTGTAGTGGTTCTCGTTTGGAAGGCTTCTGAAAAATATAGTTGTTTGACAGCTATTTAGAATAGTAAGCCCCCGATTTTTTTTTTTAAAGATAGATACATTTAAAAGCTACTTGAGTTCAAAACTTTATCAATATTAAACTACTAGTTTTTAGGCCTGTCTACGACTGGTTATGATATTAACAAACCTAATAAAACCTAATCTTTAATTGATATATGCATGAAATGTCAGGCTTTGTTTGTAAAAAATATTGTTCTGTCAATTATTACATAAGAGTGGATAAAAATGAGGGTGAACTAAATAAATTCTCTTTTTTCAATAAAAAAGATTGAAAATCCAGCTATGTTCTGTTCTGTCGCGTGGTCTATAGGCTACAATGAGTGTGTGAATGTTTTGAACATCATTCTAGGCCCTCAGCAATTAAAAGAAAAATTCTAATTCATCTAAAATCTATTTTAAAAAGTGCTCACCGTAAATTTTTTTAATAATTTAGATTCCATAGAATGATTTGAAGTGGTCCTCACCGAGATTTTTTTTAAATTTGGGTTGCTCTAGAAGATATTTAAAATATCTCCGCTTGATTTTTTTTCTTTTAGAAAATTAGATACTTTTATAATCTATTTGGAATGGCACTAGCCTGGTATTTTTTCAAAACAAGATGCCTTTAGAAGTTATTGAAAGTAGTCTACCCTAACATATTTTTGAAAATTGAATGCTTTTAGAAGCTAATTGGATTTGTCCTGACTTGGATTAACAATTTTTTTTTATGCATGTTGAAGCTATTTGGAGTGGCCCCATACTGGTATTTCTTTTAAAAATCGGGTGCCTCTATAAAGGTCGCTTGTTCGAGGAATACTGGAATGGTTACCATTCAAAATTGATACAATCCCGATTTTAGCGGGTGTAGTTCCAGTGGGTACAATTCCGATTTTATTATTATTAGCACCGCGTCTTACAACCAGTTAGGGTTATACGCACTTACGCTAATGTATAATGGTAGGGTGATTGTGAGATGAAATGTAGGATCTTCAGTTTAACGTGGGATCTGAACCACGGTGGAGGCCTGGCATTCCCCACATTCACAAGTTGTGATTAATACACGTCTTGTCAGAGGTGAAGGAAGGGTTTGGCAAATATGTGTCGGGACCGAGGATTGAACCCCGGACCCATAGCACAGAATCTGACACCTTACCCTTAGACCGTCAAGTCACCAATTCCGATTTTAGTGGGTGTAATTCCAGTGGGTACAGTTCCGATTTTTCAATAAGGTCGCTTGTTTGAGAAATACTGGAATGGTAACCATTCCAAATCGGTACAATTCAGGCAGCTCTAGTAGGGTGGTTCCTTCCTCCGCGCAAATTCGAGGACACTTTTAGCACACTAGCGTAAATAGTACATATGCATATAACAGATACGGCTTGTAAGTCAGTGTGCTTTAAAAAAACAAAACACAACTATCCTAAAATCTTTGCAGGAAGGCACTCTTTGAAGAGGGTCTGGAAAGCAAACGTATATCTTATTTTTATCACCGCGTCCTACTAACTGATCAGGTTATACGCATATGTACTCGTTACGTTAATGAGTAGGGATGAGAAAGATTTAATATAGAGGTGTACCCGCATTTGCATGGAGGGAGAGTTCAAAACCATTTAGGATAAAAACCACCCTCAGAACACATGACAAATCTCCCCGTCATCGGCAGTCCAATCTATTGCAAGTGTGACGCTTCAGACTATGCGGCCACTGACGCGGACTAGAAAACGTATTGACGGCGTGGAGGCCCCGCCTTTCTGTGTGTGGGGAATATGATTGCGGCAACAGACTATTGATCGCGCGCGATTCCAGATCGTGTACGTGCCCCTGACTTTTATAAAGCTCGGACCTGCCCCTCCCCCTCGCCACAACGCATTTATACCCAGGGAGAGGACGCTTTAAGGGGGGAGGGGGAGGGAATAAAGGAGGGATGGCGAGCTGGGGAAGCGAAAGACATTATCGATCGAAGAGTCCAACATTCCACCGATGGCCGAAATGAGAAGCCAACAAAACAACTTCCCAAGGAGTATGGGCACAGTCCATTATTATTTATTATTTGAATTCAAAGGAAATGGGAGTATTTCACCAAAAGAATTCTTAGCTGATGGCCTGTTTGACTCAAATAGTTTGGACTTAGTGCCATAGCACACCAATGCTCCCCGAAACTCACTAGATGTGCTGCAAGATTCTTGACATTATGTTAATGTTAATTTATTAATATATCTGAGGTATTAACGTGACACTTTCCGAACCAAATGCTTATATCAGCACGCGATAATTTCGATAAGCGAGAGAGAAAGTACCTACCAATTTTGCAAAGAAAGGTATTTTTCATATACTTTCCAGGGTTCTTCAACATGCCACAATCAACATGGTACCGACGGCTTTACTTCACCTCCCAAGGAAGTTATGCTAAGAATTATTATCGCTAATAAAAACCCATCGACTCCATCTGTGTTTGAACCCACAAACACCGGGGCCTGAGGCAAGCACTTTACCTCAAGGCCACCGAGGTAAATTACGTTATTGATGTTTTTATATGTATATTCCATCAACTCGTCTTACTACCTCTTAAGATTATTCACATAAAGTCCGTTCACGATCAGTTTTTACCTGGATGTTTAGGTTTTGGGTTGCCAACACTTGTAAAAGATCACTGTTTTGTTATAAATGTAAAGAGCTTTAATTGTCTGTTATATATTACATTTAAAATAACGTAAACTTAAGTTTTCTCATACTATTTCATCTTTTTATATAATTTCTTTTTATCCAACTCGAAACACTATTTTAAACATAATTAAAAGTACTTATTCTTCGTTTTGGAACGTTATTGATTTTGTGTAATATAGTGCATACATCAATACCTTTTAACACAGGCATCGTATTTACTTGGAAAAGAGAAAATTGTTGTCATTTTTTTACATACAATAAATGATTTTATGATTTTTTTTTTATTTTGAAATATTTAACTGAATAAAATATTTTCATCAACTGCGTGTCTGCATCATTGTAAAGAAAACTTTTTTACCGTTATGTTCAACCATATGTTTAAATTCTTCAGTCGCCATTTTGAAGCTATGTTTGTTAGAAGTTTTTGTGAAAGGGGTGTGAATATTTTTTTAAGTGGAATAAAACGATAAATAAGCTTTGTGTCCTACCTCAAATATATAAATAATATTGGCCTAAATTACTGTGGTTAACTATCACATTAATATATTACCTTCAGTTTTCATTACAGTCATCCAAAGTGATAGATGTCAGCTGTTGGCGTAGTGATACATTAGGGAATACTTCTAGTAACATTTCGAGCTGTCATCCAGGTAAACTTAGCTCGTGAATGAATTATACATGCTAGTTAATCTAATTGAGTAATATTGAGGATTTTAGAGGAAATCTACCCACATTTGCATGGAAGGAGAGTGGGAAACGAACCATGGGGAAAACAACCTTCAGTAGATCTGACCGTGATTTGAACCCAGATCTCCCAGTCGTCAGCAGGCTAGTCTAAAAATAAAATTAAGTTTTTTTCTATTTACCACCACGTCTTACTACCCGTTAGGTCTATACTCTTAGGTACTAACTAGGCTAATAGATTAGAAATTGGGAAGGTTAACTTAGAGAAAGTGAACCCGCAGTTGCGTGGAGGGAGAATGGAAAACCATTTAGGAAAAACCCTCAATTCACCCGAGCTAGATTCGAGCCAGATATTCAAGATATGTAGATATTATGTGAAGAAAATTAAACTATTATGTTTCTACTGGAGAAATATTTGATTTTAAAAAAAGAAAAATTTTTAAACTGCAAACATACTGCCCTTAGCTCACCATCTATTACATCCCACCTTTTGAGTGGGTGAATAAATTGTAGTTCCATTATTATATGTTCAATTTATAAATACACAACAATATAACCATTTAAGGAATTTATTTAGTCTTATGTATTATTGGTACTGGTTTTTATGGCATTAATGACTCCTTGTGTATCAATACATCAATAAAATTAATACTCATAACATATCAATAACCACGTTACTTATCACAAAGATCTTAGATATAAAAACTATTTCAAAGGACATTTATAGTAATACTGTCCGTGGTTCTTGTATTAATAATGTCTTCTTATGTGTAGAAGTTCCATTAAACCTTAGAGCTACAAGGTCAAACTAAAACAAAGCGCTAAGGAAAGAGACTATAAGAATGTGTTGTGGTTTTAGGACAACGTCTTATTACCCGTTTGGGTTATACGCTTAGGTGCTAATTACGCGAATGTGTTGGGGATGAGTAAGTTTTAATTTTGATAAGTGAACCCACATTCACGTGGAGAGAGCACGGAAACCAATTTTTATGAAAAACCACCCTTGTTCCACCCGGCAAAGATTCGAGACCCGATTTTCCCCGCTATTGGTAGCCCAGCCTACTGCAAGAGTCAACCACTGAAGCGGATAAAAGACTAATTGAAATATCAAACTGAAGATATGAAGTTATAAACTATTCTAGAAGTCAAAGGACGAGACCTAAAATAAATGCCCATAACTACCACAACACTTTGAGCATATCAATAATTTACCAAGGGCGTCAACTCACATTTCATGGGCCCTTTGTTTCAAACCCCAGACAACCTTTATCACGTTCCCTCAAGTTTATTCAACTTCCAAGTAATTAAATTTAGTGGTTTAAGTTTCCTATATAGTCTAACTTACTTATCTCTGCTCAATTAAGTCTCGTCTACAACTAGTCATACCCTACTGTCGAACTAATAATATTGTATGTCTACAATGTCACACGCAAGCGCAGTAACTTTTCAGGATTATTGGATCCGTTTGTCGGAAATAGCTAACATTGTTCATTTCTAGCGTTTATTTGGATTGCGTTCAGCCAATCAGAAACAAATATAGGTGCACTACTGTATTTATATAAAGCAAATTAGCTATTTTGTTAAGGATAACAGTTCGTGAAAATATAAAGTAAAAGGTATTGAATTCAAAATTATTTGATAATAGTAAAGATTTAATAACTTTTTCATATGTTAATGTTGATTATTATAAAATTTTAATTATATTTTTGCAAAACTTTAATATTAATTTGATGATGGTTGAAATTACCTATCCCAAAATTTCATTGTGGCCAGTATTTGCCTAAGTATAAAACAGACACAGCAATTTTTGCGAGGGTACGCTCTACGAGTGTTGGTACGACAAACTGGTGCAATTGATTGTAAAGCGTGTAACCCGAAAGGTTAATAAGACGCGATGCTAAGGGGAAAAAAACTAGTTGTAGATGGACCATTAGTATGATTAAATGAGTATAGCTTGGATGGGTAGTAATACACGCAGCTTAAAAAAAGATGGATCAAAATAATGAAGTGGTATAGGAAGAGTCGATCGCCAATCATAATTGGAATAAGGCTAATTGTACAACTAACGTGGCAGTTTGAACTTGTAAACCAATACTAACGCGCTTCAGACAATTATACTTGAAAACAATTTTTTTTATTAGACTCTCAGTCAATCTGTGTTGTTATGACTTAGCGGAAAATAAAGAGAGTTTTTCCCGTGTTACTTTATTCGCATTTTTTGGTGACTTTTAAAGAAATAACATATAAACAAACACCCTATATAAGCGGTTCCCAAACTTGTTGAATCGTGGAGCACTTTTAAAGTAGAGAAATTCATAATGGAGCATTTTCGTTGCCCTGATGCCAAAGGTATTTAATTGCGTTTTTTGCTGTTTTTACCTAACTGCATTTTTAAGGTTGTTAGTCGATATATTATTGTATAACAAAAGCAAAAATTATTTTATCTAGTTCCAAATAGCTTAAATTTTGATATGGCCCTAACTTAAATTTTCTCTTTGAAAGTAATCGAAGATTGGAGCTTTAAAAATCATTTAATCAAAACACCAATTTGGCACATACGTGTCTTTGACATAGGGGCGAAGATATTTTCACCTAACACCTAGATCGGTACTAAACCAAATTACAACAGTATGCCCAACAAATTCTGGAAAGGTGTCAAAGCTAACCATCGTATTTGAAAGCGTGACGGAGAAGTTCTCACAGAGACGGGGTATACTGGCACCTTAGAATATCCGTCTAGTTTTGCCATGTGCAAGCCGTTCGCTTCGCCGACGTTTGAGATGTTTTTCACAGTTCCAAGAAGGTGCGGGTGGCCAAAGATTGACTGAGCTGACGCATGACAAAATGCACTTCGGCTTTATAATACTTGCTATCTACACTTATTCACAGCACGCTGCTAGAGCTGAATAATTTATACCTAATTCTTGCGGTACCTAAACACAGTTCATGGCCGCAAAAACACACATTTTTTATATCTTGTCACATTTTATTTATTTATATTTCTAATTATTCGCGGAGCACACTTTGGGAACCGCTGACCTAGATTATTACATAATTCTAAGAATGGTCTTATATTTCCAGAAAATTATTCTTTTGGATCACTAGGTAGTTTTTTTAAACACATTAAAAAAATTGTATACAGCTTAGGTTGATTGGTTTATTTACAAAAAAAAAGTCCAATAGGAATCTCCCTGTATGGATGTAGATTAAAAAGATCCACGAGAGCTTATGTCCATCTAGAAGAAAAAACAAGAAAAAGGTAATTTTGAAATCCAAGTCAATGCTGTCCAGGTACATATAGTAAAGTGCGTGTCTATATTCGTCAATGGAAGAGGGTAAGAGCTATCAGCGGTTAAATTAGAGGCAAGACAATAGGAAATGTCCATTGTATTCCATCTTTTTTCTATTTGCTACGCTGGCGCGTAAGTGTGATAATGTCTAGGTGCGTCAAGTTAAGATGCAACCCACTTGGCAATGTAGCTCCGAATTCACCAAGTGAGCAACATAACATCGTCAATATTAAATTCCTGCTGTCACAATTTATGAGCTTGTTAGTAATAAATGACATCGCATACCTTAACAAAAACTTTGTCCCTCCAAATTAGTTATTTAGATGGAAGATTCACGACTAATTTTGGTCTAACAAGAGGAAACATTCTTTTCTTATAACTATCACTTGGCCATCGGTCCATTTTTGGAAAATAGCACTTAACATTTTGCGGGAATTAAATTATCTTAAAATACAAATTTGACATTTTATGATATAATGATATAATATAAAATCACAATAACTTAGCACATGGCATTGAATAAAGTGAACATTACAGACTTAAAAAACAAAACTTAGAGAACATTTTTTTAAATACACCGGGACATGGGAATCAAACCCGGGATGTGATATTTAGATGCAGCTATAACCGTACTAAACTATATTAGCTTGTCAATTTAATCATACATAAAGTACATGGTTGAAACTTAGGAAATATTTCATATAAGAGAAAAAAAAAACACCAGTGGGACTGCCTACTGCAGTAATGAACATATTTTGATCAAACCTTATTTAACCCTATCATAGCAAAACAAGCAGTATATTTTTGGCGGTTATTTTGGCTACTTTCATGAAATTCTGGCCAAATGGCTCACTAATTTACGATAATCTCCCAATTAATTTCGGTTGTATTCAGAAACTCACACAAAGCGCTCCTTGAACCATCAAGGATCGCCGACAAGTGCAAATGACATCAAGGATCGCCGACAAGTGCAAATGACATCAAGGATCGCCGACAAGTGCAAATGACATCAAGGTTGCCAATATAACAAGGCAAAACAAAAAGGTTTCTATACATAGTAAAATTATGTAGTACAGCAGATAAATTATTCTTTTAACAATGATGTCAATATTAAAAGAGTTTTGTCCTTTCACAATAGTAGGAATACACATATTGTGTTAATTATAGAATAATTAGGGTCATGTCTAGTGCAATTTTTATCACAGTCATTTAAGCAATAATTTATAATAGAAAAAAGTAGCTATGAATCATATTCACCAAATTTCTTATTGAATTTTAGGTGATATAGTAACGTAAAGATGCCAGCAAAATAGAGCAACACCTTAACGTATTTACAGGTTGAAAGATTTAATTTTCAACCTTTATTAATATTAATAATAGCCATAGAAATTTATAACCAATTACATTAACTAATAAAAGATATGCATTAAAATACCGATAGTATAAAGTTACAATGCTTACCCATAAAGATAAAACATTGCATGGTTCCTTATACGATTTTAACTATTTTTTTAAATAGTTTGTGCAATTATTATATAGCATGTTTATAGTATTAAGTTGACAATAAAACATCAAAGTTTCAACATAGAAATATGAAATGCATGTAATTGTAGTATGATTCTATAAATGTGTGGATGAACAGTAACTCTAATCATACTACTTGTATTATTTTTACTGAACAATTTTTTTTCATCAAATACAGGAAAGAGTTTCATTTAACACATATTTTTAGATGGTAAAATATAACCTTTACAAAGTCAAAAGGCTTTATTCCCCAGTTAACCGCATACGTGCGTATATTCTGCGTTAGAATTATAATAACTTGGTGGAATGACTATTTATGATATTTTATCAACACACAGTTTAATTCGTTCATGTGTAATTACTTTTCTAATATCACACAAAATTAAATGAAGTTCACAATTATGTATTATGCATTGTTCTTGTAATCGTACACTACACAAATCAAAAAGAGTATACTAAACCGATCGAATCAAAGTGGTAACCATATGATTCGGATAACGCTGTAGATTTTTAGTGAAATAATTCACCACATTTCCCCCATTATCAGCAGTCCAAGTCTACAGCGAGAGTGACGCGTTATACAATGCAGCTGCCGAGGCGGGTGCGGCGTTTATTTAAAGCCCACCAAAGTCTAATAGGCAAGTTTCAATTGCTTTGGAGTTTAAGGATATTAGAAATAATTGATACTAAACTATGAAGTTCAACGTTGCTTGGACCTAGTATGAAGCCACTGTAGATGGACGCCTGAAATTTAGGTGATAAATACTTGGGTTTCAAACCTGATGACAATTTTTATAAAACTTTAGAAAGCACTTCTGAGACTATTTTTGAGCTTAATCGTGTACATTGACACAGATGTGTCCAATAGTCAGGTAAACATCTTTATTAAGTAATAATAAAGGGATTTAATATTTCATTTGCAAACAAGTTTATACGTATAGGCAGAGAGAGACATAATACCTATTTTAAAGAAACAATATAAATTAGGTTTGATAGACTGTGCTGAAATCCAGCTCTATAGATAATTCAATTGGTAAAAATGCCATTGATTGCTGTCAAAAAAGTTTGTCAAAAATAATGGTGAATAATTTAAACAATTTTCTTAAGTTTTAACTGACACATTGCTGTAAGATTTAATCTACTTTTTATAACTAAATAGGCTATTAGCATGTATTTTTTCCCGCCTAAATGACTTTTGTTTTAGACTTTATATTACATAAATTAAATTACATAATTAAGTGGTATGAAAATAGTAGTTTTATGTTATTATAAGCTTGGGTTTATTTTGATCCACAATTTGTTTTAATTAATTTGTTAAAGATTTGAATACCTACTAGGAATATTTTGGTTTTGGATGCATATATTTAGTAATGTAATAGTTTAAAAAGATAAAAGCTGATTATTTGATTATCTTGGCATCCTTATTCCCCACATACTGCGTTTGTACTTGATTAAATAAAGAACATTTTATTGAAATAACAGCATATATATAGAAATAAGGACTTGGCTACAATCTGGACTATACGACGCGCATTTATATGGTTATTGCTTTCACCCTGGTTTTGAGAATAGTTAATGGAACAAACAAAAAATATAATAATTTCAATATTTTTTTGCTTAGGTAAAATTAATTTAGTGTATATTTTTTAAACAATCCATCCTATTTTCAAAAATTATTATATCTATAAAAAAGGTTTACTCACTTCTCCAAAACTAATTTTCAAAAAACACTATTTAGGCTTAGTTTTACTTTAGTTTGAAAGACTAGGAGATATAATATTTCTTTGTTTATATAAGACTACTTATTTTCCTTCTGCGCATGCATTTGTATTTAAATATCTCTGAGAACTATATGCTGCGCTAGTTAAAAGCTATGTAATTGTTTTACTGATAATCACTTGTCTTGTTAATTAGAGTTGGCCGTTCACATTTCAGTAATGAATTAGGGTCGTTAACATTTCTCGAGTGTGTGGGGCATTCTAAGTAAATAGCCACATTGTATGTTGCACGGGCTATTACCAATTTTAAGGAATCAGCTTAAGTTTCAAAGCGTGTCCAATAAAAACATAAGATTTGAATGTTTTCTTGGTTATGACCAATTGTAAGATATAAATCTGTTATTGTGATAATTAAGATTTACTATTAAACCTACCAATTTAAAGAAGGATAAAAGAAAATAGAGTCTTAGTCTTGAATTGAATTAAAGATAAAGTAATATTTAATATAAAAAGTCATCATTAATAGTTGAACAGTGATTTGAAAAATTTATAATTTATAATAATTTAGACTATAGGAGTACATTTATTTGAATACCTAAATATTCCTGACTGTAACATATTTTTGAACGAGATATAAGTGCTTTCATAAAATGATACTACAAGATAAACACCCAGACACAAATTTTAGGTGCAAGCACACATGCACAATAAACTCCTCTGTATGTATGATTCTTGGAACAGTGGACAGTGCTGCACACGAAAGGAGAAAGTGTTCCAGTTTTTATAATTGTATAGAAAATAGCAGTGCATTTATTGCGAGGTCCATAAAAATATTATAAATGCTTTTAAATTTTCTCTGATCACTATAATCAAGTCAAGTACATAAATGTGCAGTTTTTGTACATATAGTTTTAATCTTGCATTATTAAAGATATTCAAATCGAAAATAAATACATTTCCTACTAGTGGATAGACCAATTCCATAATTTTCACTATTCGATTGTATTTAGACAGCTCTAAGCCATCTCTGAAATACCATGCACAAATAGTAACCTAAAGGGCGATTAAATGGCGAGCCTTTAATAAATATTACTTTGGAGTTTTCAAAAGATAGTGGTATTTATAAAGGTAACACATAACATTAAAGGCATCTATATGAAATACAAAACCTATCTGAGATTATATTACAACAAAGCTTAACAAGTAAGTTGCGTGGCAAATGCAAATTTAGTGACTTAATATCTAGAACTAACACACAAGATGGTGTTAAATTAATAAAACATAAAAGGAAAGTGAAGTGAAATGATGTGTGTTCTATGAAATGTGCATTTTTGAGAGGAATATGGGAACAAAATTATAAACAATCACAAACAAAAAAGGTCACTCACACAGGATAATGTTAATGTTAGGGATGGGCATTTTCTTAGAAAAAATAAAGTTTGAAATAATATCGATATTGTCTTGTCAAAAGTAGAAAAACTAATATCGATATAATTCAGTGAATGAAAATAAATATAAGCTGTACTCACGACCAAGCAAACTGGCGCACGGCTCAGAGTCAGTGTCTAAAAAGAAATCGAAAATTAATCGAGTTTAGAATAAAAAACAGTAGAAAAGAGTTTTTAGCAAAAAAATTTAAATAATAAGAAACAAACACCGCGAAATAAAAATAATCATAAATTAACACTACGTGATAAGGTTTCTTTTAGGCTATGCCCATCCCTATATACAAAACCAGAAGTGAGAAAAACTACTCAAAAATAAAAAACTTCTTGGCTTCCCTTAAAAAAAATTGATGAATATGGGCAAAAGTGAAATATCTTCTTTCATGTAGAAAAATTAAACTTAATCTAAGCCACTTTTGAATTTATTTGTTTCAACTAGCAAATTTTCCTTCCTTACAAAAATGTATCAAATATAATTCTAACCAGTGAAAGTCACCGGCACATTTTGTTGAATTAATATTTTGTTGAGTTGGCAAGTGTAGCAGGTACATATAGGCCAACAACACGTGATTACATTTGTGTGAAGTAACATTAAAACTCACGTGGCCAGGAACATAGAAAAAAAATGGGCTAGCTAGAAAACTTGCCAGTTAACTGCAATGAGCACGAGTCGAATAATTATCTAATTAAATTTTTAAAATAAACTTTACATTGCTCTTACCTGTCACTTTGTCCCTGATGAGTTTACAGCTCTCCACCTCACCGATTGATGAAAACAGTGAACGAATTTCCTCTTGTGTCATTGTCTGTGGCAAATAGTTGACGATCAGGTTTGTTTTGCTTTCCTCCTGCTGACCACCCGCATTCGTTTGCGATGATGAATTGTGCGAATTGGACGATGAGGTGGATGAGTTGGTGTGCATGGTGCCATTCTGTTGGGGCACGCTGTCCATACCGTTTTGCATCATATTAAAATAATTATAAAGATAGTTTCTTCCAAATCTGAAACAAAAATTTAAAACAGCTCCATAAGGCGCAATTCTTCGAATGGAGTTGCAGCAACGAGTGACCTATTTCATAGGGCTACCAAGTAAATGCTTGATAGACTACTTAGGAAGCTCAAGGAATTTAAAATAATATTGAAAATACTTTAAAAAAAAACATTTTAATTTATTCTTCTTAACTAAAGTAAGCAAGTTAATTAAACACGGATTCTTACAGAACCTGTGTCGCAAACCGTTATGCCAAGTCTTCTCTGGGTGAAATTAGAGCTTTCCACATCGCATATCAAAGGAAACTTGTGTCATGCATTGACAAGTTATTCAATAGACGATTACATACATTACTGTGACATGATCATCTACCAGTTGGTGGATTGCACCCACCTACAACTCATGTGTTCTGAGTGAGTGTTATTAGTTGTGAGCAGTGTAATCAGTACGTATTAGTTAATTAAAAATATGATCACTAAATGTAGAAAAGTACACATTTTTTAATGTGCAAATAAATTACTCTAAAATAGTGTTAATGTCCTTATATAACATTTATATGTTATGTCAGCAGGCTTATAAAATAATAATTCATTATGTGTTATTTAAATTAATAAATCACACCTCTTAAGTGTTTATAAATAACGTTGATATCATAGTCCCAGAATATTATGGTATTTCAATTATGTTAATGTTCAAATACTATTGTTATTCAAATATCAAGACATTTTATCTTACAACACAATAGTTTTAGTAAAATATCTAACAAAACGGCTATTAATAGCTTCATTTAAATGGGTGTGTGTGAGGAGGGATGTTAAGAAAAAATAAACCTTATTGTAAATTGAGAATGTATGAGAAATCACGTTAGGAAGAGTACTCTAAATGCACCTGGCTGGAAATCAAACCATGACTGTCACCAGCAACCGACTGCTCAATCACTAGTGTGCGCATCAAGAGAGTGAAACACAATAATTAAAAAAAAACATTTACTAACCTCTTTCATCATCACCTACAACCCCTCCTAAAATTAGTATGCTCAGTAAACAAAAGCGCCTTTAAGTAAACAACCATTTGTACTTATACGCAAATTAAAAAGAGTATTTGAAAATATAAAAATTTCTTATGCTGAAAAATTAACCGGCATGGATAATTTTTAGTAATTGATAGAAATTACACTAATTGAATTAAAATATCCGTAGCATATTTATAAAAGATAATAATCACACCTTTTCATGCAATTATTGAAAACATAATATAAAACACATTGGCAAAAGGTGAGGTGGGAGTAATGCTAAAAACAACTTGTACACATCAATTCCAGTATTTCATATCTGTTCTTCAGAAAACATTTGTTGAACCTAGCTAACATGTAAATTAATGTTAATAATAAAATAATAGTTAAGTAATAATAATATCGCTTTAATTGTGAAGTTTAAGGTCTCACCTTACATTACACTTAAACAAAATTGACTATTAAATAAGAAGATCGCAAATAAATAAATCATATATTAATGTACCTGTACACACATTGACAAAATAGAAATCCAGTAAAAATAATTATTTAACACAAATATTTTGATTTTTGCATCATTTGAATGTTTAACTTAGTAAACTGTGAATTTGAATTGCCTTATAATGTTGGTTAGCGTATTCCATTAACGAGAAGCTGAAACAGTGAAAGAATTTGAGTAGTGATTGGAATTAGAAAACGGAATAATAAACTATGTGGTTTTCTTCCTATGCACACACACACACACACACACACACACACACACACACACACACTTTAACTTCAAAGAAACATTTGTGCATTGAATAATTTGTTAAAAGGTAAAATTTGAAAACCTTTTTTTTATAGGGGATCAGAATGAATTATAATTTCATTAATCTTGCTTATGTGTGGAAATAAAAACCTCAATAAGTTTCTCCTAGGTGGTAATTGTAAACCAAGTATGAACTTTGGTAAATAAGATCCAATCCATCCTAAGCCTCTAATTCTCAAAGTATGACCTGGGTGTGACAGTATTCTGATGTTTCTTGCAAATAATTTAAAACACTCTCTAACCGTCGACTATTTACAGATAAATTTTATTTCAAACTTCATTTCGTTAATGTAGTGCGAAACAACCTTTATAACAAAAGTGTTCTACCAGGTTAATTGCAAAATTTTCTAGAGAATAAACATTTCCGAAATGTAATTGAAGCTGAAGTTTACCTCAATGCAAACTAGTTTTCAAGATTGCAGTTTGTCATTCAAATAAAAAGTGGTTTTAATTGATTGCGTCCTCGAAGACCACGGGTACAAAACAACGCAACCTCGTGGTCAGAAAATAGATCAGGAACAAAACCGCGCAAGTGTACAGTTGTACAGATCGCGCAAGTGTTTCGTGACCTTCTCCAAAACTACACAAGGGGGTCTGTGTTTAACTGCGTAACAATTGTACAGATTATGCAATAAGCCTTAACGTGGCTTTCAAATTACTGGCATTGAGCTTTTAGGGTAGGTTAGGTTATGCTAGGTAAGCTTAGGCTAGAGGACAATCAGGCTTCAAAGGGTGAAGTTGGACAGCCTTTAATTCCAGTAGCCTACGCATTCCTGCCGCCAAACAAAAGAAAGGAAGCAGACACTAATTTTTACGGCAATTAAGAATTACGCTCTTATGTACCTGCGTTCTTTGGCACCCCATCGTCTGCGCTGTTTTGTACACACTTTTAACTTGCGCTTTTATGTACCCACGACCTTTGGTAGCAGATCCGTTTTAATTTATTGGTTACTATGGATTAAAATATAAAGTTGATTTTAGTTACCTAAATAATTCATTTCGAGAACTCCTTCCTAATTTTTTTAACTTTCATAGAAAGAAGCCAAAGATCCTTACTGATAAAAATTTGTAATAAGCTCTCGACATGAATTTACAAAACTTAGAAAAAAATATTCAAGCACTGACTAATCCAGTGATGTTGGGTATAGTTATATGATTAAGTCTAATATGATGGGAAAACCAATCTAAATCACAAGTAACTTCAGTTGGTACATCAAATTAGCCTATCAAGAATGTGTCAAAGAAGTGTATAGCTTAAAAACAGTAGTAACTCATGAGGAAATCTCTTTTACATTGTCTATGTAAACGCATCCAATGCGCACTCTCAACAATATTGAAACGTTAAAATTATTACTTTTCCACTTCTTATTTTACTGATTTTATGAATGGATACAATAAAATAATTCAAATGTCAACATTTTTTTAATTCAATACATTAATATGACTATATGGGTGTATACTATTGCGGTTTGTGGTTACAATACTTGAACCTAGTTTACACACTTCCATCTACTCGCCCATAAAAGTTTGCCACCGGATGCCGGCTACTGGTACAATTCCATTCCTTGGAATGGAGCGTTTACACGTATGCCAGTAACTGGTCTGCCAGCAGCTGTCCTGTCCTCGCTCTACAAGTAGCTCACCCAGAATGTTAAAAATGGCCAGTTTCTTTATGTAGGGTCTTCGTATTTGTATGTATATTTAGTTGTTCTTTATTACAATATCTGACAAATTGTGAATTCTGGTTAGGAAAGTGATGAGGACAGTATATATGTTTGCTCAGAACCCCACGTCTGCTAAGGGCAGCACTGTCTACAACACCTCATGATCACTTTATAGTTCTAGTAATTTTAAAGCTAGCCTACCTCGTGTTATAGTGGTCAGAGCCTCTGGGTACTGACCTAGAGGTTCCGGTCTCGATTCCTTGCTGATACTGGGGGATTTTTCTCCAAAGGGGAATAATTCCCATGGTCACCAGGGTCTTGTTGATTAGGCTTGATTTAGGTTAAGATCTTTATTTCTTTACTCCATCATATTCATCATCATCAGCCTCATATCTCATCGGAACATGGAAAGAGCCTCCATGGAAAGTATGTACGATTAGTACATTCGTTTATCACCTGGGTAATGGTACATTAGTACTACTTCATTAACGGTAGGAGTTTACCTCTGAAAGGTCTTTTTTCCTACCAATATCCTACTATATAATAGATTTATGGTAGGGAAAAAGGCCTTTCAGAGGTAAACTCCTACCGTGAACAAACTTTAGCTAGTCTTTCCTAAAACTGAGCTATAGATTGTTGACGTCATTAATATTATTTCAATGTCTGAATCCTCGCTCCAGCGTCCCGTCATCGTCAAAAGATCAAACAAGAGAACACGAGATCCAATAGAAGAAAACAAAATGTCGAGGAAAACACAAGCAAGTAGCTGGCAAGGCAGTCAAGTCAGTCACCTGCCACCCAGTCACTGGGCCTGTACGTTTACACGGGTAAAGTCTGTACATCGTTGGAATTGTTTTCTGAAAAGCCTTTTTCCCTAACAGAGTCATATTATATAGTAGGATATTGGTAGGAAAAAAGACTTTCAAAGAGTAATTCCTACCGTGAATGGAGTATATAGTTGCTGTCCACACCTTCGAGTGGGTTCATGGAAGGTGTAATGGCACGAAAATTAAAAGTGGAGGCAAGTATACTTGATCTGCCAGTTCCTATTGTCCTGCCATTAACACACCCCAACTGTTTACACGGGGCGAGTAACTTACATCCAGTTACTGGACCACTCCTATCGGCCCGTTTACTAGAAACGTGTATGCCATCCATTAGGGTCCATACTGGAAGTCTCATGTGCAGCAAGAAGGCCTTAGGTATATCTCAAAGCAAAACATATATTTAATTCTTTGTAAATACTTTTCTTTCAGTATTTTACACTTTTGTCGTATTCTTAGATTTATTTTACTGTGTGAAATAATATAGTTATGATATAAACACTATAAAAATATTATTATTAGTAGAAAAACACTTTACATCACCATGTGAAGAAAATTAAACCAGGTTTGTACTGAGACTTTATTTTATTTGTCAAAAAAAGTTTTGAAACTAAAACTGCAAAAACATTGGTCTTTTCTAGCGTACCCTACGTTCCCACTTAGAATAAAATAATTTAAGCCAATTAAAAATATTCATAGAATTTTAAAAGCACTATTTTCAGTAAACTAAGCTTAATTTTGGAGTTAAAATTGACATCACGATTTAGCCTTGAGGAATGATCATATAGCATTTATGCTGTAGTTCCTGGTGTACATAATATGTAATGGACAGACTGACAGACTGACAAAATGACCGAGAGACAGACGGACAGACTGACAGACTGACAGACTGATTAAGGGACAGACGGATGGACTGATTAAGGGACAGACTGATTAAGGGACAAAGGGTCAGACTGATTAAGAGACAAAGGGGCAGACTGATTAAGGGACAGAGGGACAGACTGATTAAGGTAAAAAGGGGCAGACTGATTAAGGGACAGAGGGAAAGACATACAGATGGACGGACGGACGGACGGACTGAGTGAGGGACAAACAGACTTACTGAAGGGTGAACGGACAGGTTAGAGGTAAAATTTAGTAAAACACGTTTTTTAGAAGTAGAGGACACATAATAACAAAAATAATTTTTAAAGTTACAAGATTTTCACTATCTCCTTAAGGGCTCAAACGACTGTTTAAAATTGATATCTTAGAAGTCTTTGGCCTGATAAATAGAGTGCATAAATGTTTTGTTTAAGGGTATTTTACGGACGAATTCTTTTTTAATATCTAAAAAATGGGTAACTGGCTACTTATTTACACTATACATAATTTTGTTAAAGTATATTGTTACAGTGAAATAATTAATACACAATTAGTTTACTGGGGGCTTATTTATGGAAAAAAAAAGTCAAATTGGAAAAAAAAAAAGCTTTGTCGACTTTGTTTGAAATTGGTGGGCAATATTTTCCATGATAAATAATAATACACGTTAATATTTTAATCAATTTATCCAAGTATAGTTATCATAAATTCCTTTAGAAATAATCCACTTTTTAGAATATGAACTTAAAGATTTAGTTCAAAATCGGTCCAGGTTGATAGTTTTTTTATAATAAATAATTTTTTTTTTATAAATATAAATATTAATTTGAGAATAGTTTACAAATGAATTATTTAAAAAAAAAAAACTTTTTGTTCAGCTCTTATACATGAAGTGTTTATTGTAATTACCAGGGATATGACCTAGGGGTGTGGAAACGGTGCGGCTGCACAGGGACCCATAATCCGAAGAATCCCGCGCTTTCTTAGGTGACTAGAGGGGAAAACACAATTTGGGGTTGGACATTTTTTGTTTGTGCGCTTTTATAGTTGACTCAAATGTATAAGAGATTTATAAAATATTGCAAGTGTGTAAAAATAAATAAGAACAAAATTATTCATGTGGTTTGATTTATTGAATTGATCGATTTGCATGTCTTGTCTGGGGTGGGAATATTTCACGATAACTTTTGAACGCAATAACCAATTTATTTCAAACTTGGCACAGTTGTTCTTCGTACCATTATACATATCAAGCTTGTTGGGGAAGAAAGTTGAACGAAGGGTTAAGGAGAAACCAACCCTTGTATGTATAACACGGCTTCTAGCCTTATGATTACATTTATTTACATTTTATGGAATTACCTGGTATCTTAGACGACTGAAAATTGTAATCTGGGTCCAAATTACTATAACCTAATGACGTAAACATTTTTTCTTTATTTATTTTGTGGAGGGGGTGAAGAAGATAACTAGGAATCTCACAATTGAGTTTTTCCAGAGCCCATCTGCTAAGGGTGGGCTTGAAGGCTAGCAAGACAATACATTTGTTCTTCTCGGGAAATTTGCTTTAGGGTAGTTTACTAAAAAAAAACTATTTTTGAATAATTTTTTCTTCTAACAATTTACTATTGTACTATTGGGTATTTCCATCTATCTTTTAAAGTTGCTCCTCAGATATTATAATAATAATAATATAATATTGCGCATTTGGGCTACATCATTCGTAGCCCAGTTTGTGGCAAGATTAGCTAGTACTAATATACCATTTCCCATAAGGGGACGCCCGAATGTACTAATCGTACATCCTTTCCGAGGAAGCTCTTTCCATGTCCCGATGAGATGAGAGGATGTAATGGTGGTAGTGGGTATGAGGGTGTGGAACCAGTGGAAGCACTTAACCTAATTAACCAAACCCTGGTGACAGTTGGGGTAATTCCCCTTTCGGGAAAAATACCCAAGGTACCAGCTGGGAATCGAACTCTGAACCCCTAGACTCGTAGCCAACTTAACTTACAGCATGGGGCCGGTTTTTTTCCTCAGATAAGACTACACAAACACCAACGGTTTGAACAAAGCTTTCTCCCCTCTAGGTAGAACGCAAAGCTAGGCTGCGCCCTGAACAGCTAGAGAATACTATCGATCCAAACGACGGAGGTGTGGAAATTGATGAAATATGGTGGACTACACGCGTGGGTCCTAGAGGAATAAGGGGGTGACTCACCCTATGATTCACCACCACGCAAACCCTCCCCCTTCTCCCCCTTTTACTAATGGGATGTACACACACAGAGCGAATAAAATGGCTCATTTCCGAGGATTAGGGAGCACTCGAAAAGCTCGCGAGTCAGCCAAACGTTGTACCCCTTGCCTATTGAGACATAGAGGTTAGATACGTCACTCAATCTTGTAAAACTCGTTTGATCATAAGGGCCGCATTAAAAAAAACTGTAATAGTATTTCCTTAAATAAAGATAATTCCAACTGAGTATTTTGTTTTTACAAATAAAGAAACGATTAGGTTTATATATAAATCAATAAGACCACACTACATTTTTTACCAAACATTTGAAACATATATTTTCCACAATGGTATTAAAAGCAACCACCTCTGTCAGCGAGAAAGTATCCATCTTTGTCAGGCCACACGATTTAAAATACAATGGTTTCTGTTATTTTCTGGAACTACTATATTCGGTCTAAGCTTATACTCCCTTTCGCACCTAACTTACAAGCATCATTTGTTATGTAAATAAGAAAGAAGGGAAAGAAAACCAGGAAACTGTCTATCCCAAGGTAAAGAGAAAAGCTCGCTGCTAGTTCCCTGTTTCGCGACTATCTAAAGCTCTTTTTCATCAAGCATAGTTTCATAGCTCCGCAAATATGTTTAAATGTTGTTTAAAATGAGATAATGTCCCATTCTTACACATTTGTTTTCTATTGATGAAACTCACAATATAGGGTTATGGAAAAAGAGACCTGTTGGAATTTTTCAACTTTATTTTGGTGTAAGCCATATTTTGAAATAACTCATACGTTCTTTTTTTTATCACAGTGTCCATAATATATGCATATATGATAATTACTCGAATGAAGAATTTTAGAGGTAGTCTACCCACATTTGAGTGAAAGGAAAGTGGGAATCCATTTAGTAAAAATCATTTATAGTAGCCCCCAGCCAAAAATCGATCCCCGATCTCCTCATAATCAGCAAGCCAATCTAACACTAGAGTAACGCCTTATACCATTCGACCACTCTAGAATCCAATATTGCCTTATAACTGAATGTCTACGTGGCAATTTCATGCTTACCGAGACGGCCACCTTACTGTCCGGCTTAAAATCTCGTGCTAAAGTCATTTTTGTCAAAAAAATATGTATCCGTAAGCCAGGATCTCTAGGATATTTAGTTTCATTTCCCGTGAGAAAACTTTTAGATGCGTAATTTCTGCTAAACATTGAACATATATGGTTCACAAATTCAACAACATTTTTAGGAACTCACCTATATAGAAGAAAGAATACATATCTGTTGTACAAACCTCACGTACCAGAATTCTCCAAATTATGCCAAATCCCCAAATATCACATTCCGAAATGCTGTTTTTTCTCAACGTTTATAAAAAAAGGGAACAGGTCTCAATGCATGATGGTACATCTTAAGGTCCACGGACCGAAGAAATGCACATTAGGGACGCGTGCGACCCACGAGCTGAGAGTTTGACCCGATTACACTAGACTCGCTAAACCAGGGGTGTCACACATGTTTGACTATAAGTACCACATTGGAAATTGAAAATACCGAGGGAGATGCATAGTAAAAAACTCAACATTTTAATATTCTATAATAAAGATAATTCAATCCTAGTACCTTATAACTACAAAAAGAAAATAGTGGACCCACATATAAAACAATAAGAAAGAACCTATTTATTTATATTAAAAATTTAAAATGATTTATTTGTGGCAACGATGTGAAGGTAGGTTCTTAAAACCTTGCCTTCCAATAGACGTTCAATCCCCTCACCCCCTTTAATGTGAGAAAACAAAATGTTTACTTACGTATGTACTCCCAAACATTGCACATGTTTGTTGCTCAAATAAACAACTTTGTTTTCAACGTGGATCAAATCCCCAAAGTATACATTTAGGACACCAAGCTCACATGGCTGACTTCCTTAAATCATGACAAATTCTAGAGAGTTTTAAATTTCCATGCGACTTTTATCAAAAAAGAAGAAAAGAGCTAGATCAACAAAAGGTCCGCGAGCGTCACAAAACCAGTGAGTTTGACATGCTTGCACTAAATAGATCCGTAGCACGACTTCTTATTCAGATGAGCGTCCCAGATTCGATTCAAAGTAACGCCAGAACTATTCAAACTTTCAAAATGAATTTGCTCCCTCTCGATAAAAAGGTAGATCAGAAGTCTTAGACACGCTTCGGTGGCCACGTGGTCTAACTCTCTACTCTTGCAGTAGACTAGACTGCCCATGATGGAGAGATCAAGGTTAAAATCTTGGCTGGGTGGTTTTCCAAAATAGTTTTCTACTGTTCCTCCACGCAAATGCGGGTACACTTCCTCTAACCTTCGGCATCTCTAAAATCAATTAGCGTAGTTAGTAGGCTACAAAATAGTAAAACCCGAACGTGTAATAAGACACAGTGCTAAAAAAAAACTTTACTGGTGATATAAACGGTTCTTAAATATCTATCAAAATGTCCTGGAACTTTATCATAACCTTTTCTCTTAATTTAAAAAGTGAATTATCAAATTCTAATATCCTCACGACAAATAGGCCTACTTAACAACAGTTACTGTTGAGGTCACCAATCGTAGAAAACCAAACTATATTTATACTTGAGTAATACTTGATTTTGCACAACAAAATTGTTTCCTATAAAATCACTGGCCTATTTTCGCATACCCTTCCATCCCAGCTTAATAGTGACAAGTGACTAAGAAATATATAATAAAACTACTTATAATTATTATAAACTCAGGTCCAGAGATATTTTAGGTTTGTAGATCGATATTTGAGCAGACTATTTAGTTACGAGATACACAGCTTTGAAAAATATATTTAACTCTGGGGAAACAAAAGGCGAGATAAGTTTTGTCAAATGAAGATTTGTTTATGTAGGCTAGTTAAACTAATGCGTCACAATTCTACCATCTTGTTTATGACGTAGGTATCACGACAAACATAACGTTCAGTTAATGTAACGTAGCATAACGTAACGTAACGTTTTTCCTCGTTTTTTTTTTTTTAAATTGAAGCCATTTTGATGTAGTTAGATAAACGTTCATAACTTACAAGTTGTCCAGGGAAGAACTTTAACGTTTACATGAAAGTCAAGTAAAGGGACCGTATGGTCTAGCCAGCCTATCATTTTACGAGCAACGTTTTTAGATCTTCATTTGTTTGCTTATGAAATGCAACTTCCTCGATATATTTAGTTTTTTTTTATGTTTCATGAACACTAAAAACATCATAGCTTCTTGTTATAATTTTATTTTGTTACTGCAGTAAGGTTTGTGAGGATCGTATTAGCTGTAACGAAGAGAAACAAGATTAGGAATGAAGTTATCCGGGAAAGAATGGGGGTACAGGGAGTACACGAGATAGTAGAGAAAACAAGACAGATGGTATGGGCATGTAATGAGGATGGAGGAGAGGATGCCAAATTAAATGATGGAAATTAAGTATGTAGGAAAATACCTCAAGGGAAGCAAAGAACGAGATGAGAGGAGGAGATGACAAAGTGTGCAAATGAGAAAATAATAATGCAAACGATTAAAGGAGGAAGAGTGGAGGAATGATAAGAGAAAGATGTAGGCATTTTAACAAACTTACCCGACCACAGGATGGATAAAGTTGATGGTGATATGAGTAAGGTTCTATTGCAAGTACTTTTAGTCTAATCAGTCCTAAATGCTGACGTTCTATTTTAGCGAGCGATTTCAAACAGTTCACATTTGTTGGCTATGTTTTCAAATTTTGACGTTAAGTTACATTACATGATCCCTGATCATACATTGTGTTCACTTATGTTACGTGTACCTTAAGTTAATCGTGATACTGGTATGCTAGTTTTAAGTGAGACTGGTGCGTACCGATTGGTTGCCATATATAAATAGCCCTGCATGCTTCACAAAAGAGAACAAATATATAATCTTATAATGTTCGAGATCTACACTTAAATTTCTAATGAATATACAGAATAATATCTTAGAGAGTTGTACTCTCGCAAAAATCTATTAAACATTACTAAAGTAGGAGAAAATTATTTCAATGACAAAATTAGCACGTGTCGAATATATTGATGCACTAAAACTTTGTCGAAAATGACAAACTTGATATGTTATATTTTATTTATTATCAGGTATACGACTAATGAGTTTATTAGTTATATATTCGTTTTTGAAATGATTCTAATAAAATGATATAGGTCTAGCTTTTTCGTGAATTACAATAATAGAGAATTCAAAAAAAGGTAGGCTTATTACCAGGGCTTGAAAAAGTTTAATGTGGATCACCAGTTAGTCAAACATTTCACATGTCAGCATGATCGGACTATAGACACGCAATTTATGTTAACAAATTTAATCTATGCACTCATTCACATCTACGTTTACACTGCGTACTAAACCAAAATATATTGTACTACTGATTTTGAAACATAATTTTTTGCACCGTTTCTTCACCCCTCACACATGATCAAACAAGATAATAATGTGACAAAACGCTCCAAATGCTATTCGCAATTCTTCGTTTTCATTTTGTTTTGAGATCCAAATAGTTTCAATATTGGAAACCCTGAGTTATATGTATCTTAAAATTGCCCTTGAACTATGCAATAAGATATTGATGTTGCCTTGCGAGAAAATCGCCATTTGGTCATATCAATAGTTTATCTACGATTCAGTAGAAAAGTAATATCGACATTTACCTTGCGAGAATCGCTATCCATAGCTCAAGGGTGATTTAAACGGTGCTTCTTTTGACGCAACCTTGACGTTTTCCCTGAGCGAGTATCTGGCTGCAAAATTTGCTAGCTGATGAACGTGTACACAATGCTTCTAAAGAATAGGAAGTCCCCAGCGTTTAGCCAGTCTTGAGTGTCATGGCGTCAAAAAAACTCACCTCAAACGTGCGTCTCAAACAAGGTTTGTAGCAAGATGCCAGTCTCGCGCATGCGCATTAAGGCTTGTTGCTCTTAAAAGTACTAACACGCCGCTTCTTTTGACTCTGCTGGTAAACGCAGCTAGTTATTCGCTTTATGGGAGCGTTAAAGCTGGACATGTTCCAACTTATCAGCAAGCGTCTTTTTTCATTGCGTCTTAAAATTATTACCCGAGAGATTAAAAGAAGCCACGTCTTTAATAAAAATTCTTTTACCAGTGAATTTGCCAGCTTATAAAGAAGCTTGTTCAAAGAGAATAAAATCAGTACTGTGTAAATCACCCTTTATGTACGATCTAATCGAACCGTGAAATCGATAATCTTGCGAGAGTCATTTTGTAGTCATATCGACATGTCTTCCTGTTTTCGTGTAATTGCACACAACTGAGGGGAGTCAATCCTCGAACCCCTTCCATCATAAAATTGGAGGGACCAAACCATTACACTCTTGACTACAATAGCCCCATGGATTCTTTGGTGCTGACTGACAGCTCACAGCTTACTTCTGACAGTCAACATTTAGGTATACACCTAAATTTTGACTGTCGGAAGTGACGGCTGCTAAAAACAAGTTCTTGCAGATCATATGGTTCAGCGTAGGGATACATAATTTGGTCTGGTAAACTTTCAAAGACGTCAGCTGTCAGCTGTCGTCAGCACCAAAGAAGCCATGAGGCTACTGTACTTATCCTTTCCTTGAGGTGTCGTGGAGGAGCTAAACTTTATTTTAGCACCGCGTCTTACCACCCATTCAGCTTATACGCTTGTGTACTTATTGCGCTAATGGTTTTAGGGATTAGGAAGGCTATATTTAGAGGCAAATTTACCCGCATTTGCGAGAAAGGAAAGTGGAAGACCGTTTTGGAAAAAAAACCTCAATACACCCGACCGAGATTAAACCTCTATCTCCCCGTCATTGGCAGTCTAGTTTACTGCAAGAGTAACGCCTTTGACCATGAGTTCACCGAAGCTGTTAGACCAGTGTTATAGGGTTACTTATCTCCATGGAGAAACTTGACACCTCTTGTCAGATGTGCCGAGGGTGTTTAACCTGAAGGGCTTCCTACATTTCCTCCACTCAAATAGGGGTACATTTTATCCTAATTATACCTTTCTCAGAACTAACACAGTATAATTAGCATGGTATGGCCCAGACGGGTAGTAAGTCGCAGTTGGGGGAAATGTTGCTTGTTATATCACTTAAAAGTACCGTATCTGCAATTTTCCAAGAGTTTGATTTCCCACGATATAATTTAAACTTAAACGTGAAATAAATGTAAAGCTCATCTAGTCTGGTTTGCCTATGATGGGGAGACATGTGTGTGAATCCCAGCTTGTTTATTTCCTTAAAGATTCTTACACTCATTCTACGCACACATGTGGGTCCATTTCCTTTCCTTTAAGTTCTACCTTCCTCATCCCTTGTGTTAATTGGAAATATGCCCATATGGGTACTAATCAGGGATACAAAAACACGATTAAAACGTATGAATCTTCTAATTTCTAGAAGAAAAATTAAAAACTGGAAATAGTTAAAAATGTGAGTCATGACAATATATGTGGACTTAGAAATTAATATATTTTTTTTTATATTATGATTTTGTATCTTAATTTTGTTCAGTATTAAAAAGGTAAAATAATATACTTCTATTTTTACTCACTGATGTGTAAATTGTATTGATCTGATATAATCTTGAAACTTGAAATTATGTCCCAGCCCACTTTCAAGTTGTTTTTTTTGTTGTTTTTTTCAAATATCATTTGTATGCTTATTATTTGTAAACTTTACTAGTCTTTAAAGGCCAATTCAAATTTGGATCTGATATATGTTGGTTGTCATGGTTTATAGTAGCTTTGTTGATAACTATCGCAGCCTCTTAAATATGTTCTTACTGACCAGAATACCTAATTATGCCAGAGATGAATACTTTTATCAACCCGATTTGGTGGTCTCATTGTCTAACGGGCTACTCGTGTGTAAGGCTAGACTTCTGATGACGGGGAGACAAAAGGTCGTATCTCAATCGGGTGTACTGAGGGAGGTTTTATACTCTCTCTCAACGAATATTAGGGTACACGTCCTATAAATATAACCTTTATTATCCCTAAAACCATTAGCGTAATTAGTACTTAAGCGTATAGAACCCGAAAGGGTACTAAGACACGGTGCTAAAAAATACTTTATTAAATAAGTAATAATCATAAGTAAATTTTATCAAAACATTAAGATTATAATTCCATTAAAGGAAACACGACAACTTGGGTACGGGAATCGACCCCTGGACCTTTGGCTTTCCGCGCCAATGCTCCATCACCGAACCATCCTGGTCCGTCTCGTATTCGTCTATAAAGACTGATCCTGTGGGTAACCATCACGTATCGGTTTGTGATACACACGAATTAATTATTAATACACATGAATTGATTATTAATAATTTATCTTTATAAATGATTTACATTTGACCTGGTTCGGCATGATCCGATATTAATTACATTCTCTCGAACCCTCAGAGATAATTATTGTCATAGTAAAATAATCGAGCTCTAGATGTAAAGTTTTGAAATAAACGTTACGAAGAGACATACCAATTGAAGCACTTCGCTATATCCCTGGATCACGGACCAAGGGCATTTGAACCGAGTCTGCCACTCAAAGTGACTATGTGTGTATTCAACATCAAACACATGCCGACGCGGCAGAAGATATTCATAAACTAATGTGATTTAGCAGAGCACTTGTCTGAAGATAGTTCGGTTCATCATCACGTGTCATGTTCTTCCCCCTCACGCCCACCACTGTCCTGTCCTGTTTCCATTGGTCACTAACCCCACGATCAAGAATGTATTACCTTCTATGGGGATATTTATATATATTAACTTAAGAGGGCTTTGTGCACAGGCTTTGATTGTCATAAATTCTAAATTTTGGCAAGCCGAACTTAACGCTGCGTGTGTACTCGGCTCAGTGCAGCCACGACTTTACCCTACGTACAGATTTGTTTCAAATGTTTTCTTACATTAGCTCTGAAGAGCTATCTATCGTTTTGTTAACTTGTTCGATAAAATACAATGCATTAATTGTTAGTGTGAAAATAAAATTATTGTTACCTAGAAGGTTGTTTTTCCTTTTTGGGTACATATATTTTGATGAATGACAAAGTTTCATGATACCCTAAATAAAAAAGTTGTTTTTGCGATGCCTTCTGTCAGTCTGTTCGTCTGTCCCGTCTGTCTGTCCGTATGTGTGTATCACAGACAATAGCCCATACCAATCGGACTTATAATTAATATCTAGGGTATTCAAACGGTTTCCTTAAGGCTTTTTGGAATGAGATATTTTACACTAAAATTAAAAGTAGTTTACTGAAGATCAAAAAAAGAAAAATTTGGTTTTCTCAAAATTAGCTCTAGGCATTTTATAACATTACAAACAAAATGGAAAAACTCGTTCTTCCATGAAAATAACCTTAAAGGGTTTACTTTATAGGAAATATCCAATTTTAATCATATATCCGAAATTATTTGACACCAAGACTTATTATAAATTTGTAATACCATTAAAAATAAAAATCTTTTATTCGAAATATTTTTTTATAAAACCAATAGTTTTTGAGCTACAAGCAACTATTTAATTTTTTTATGGAGCTCTATGAAAATTGAAACCGATTTGTATGCTCTTTGGCGGAGTTTTTTTTTTTAAAATATAATATTTTGTTACAAAAAATAACAAAGTATATTTTTTTTAGAAAATATAATATTTTGTTTCCCAAATATTACAAGATTTTTGTAAATGTATTTTATTAAGATAAAAAAGAATATCTGTGTGATGCACCATACCATATATTTTTAGTTGCTAACCTTCCCTTGAATACATATTGTTTGGCTAAAATCTTGCAGTGTGGTATGAAAGCAGGCTAAGTACAAATGATTCATAGATAATCCCAAGGGCTAATTTACCCTTGGAATGTATTAATAGCCTGAACAAAATTATATAATTAACGTTTTAAATATACTACATACCTCTTTTATACGGACCAAAGAGAAAATAAATAGAAAACTTTGGTTCAGATGATGGGTGAGCTTTTCATTTCTACGCCTGCTCCTGACGATAACCAGCATTACAGATCTGCTTGGCCAGTTTCAGATGCCTAGATTTAAGGGGTACTCCCTAAAGAGGGTATACTTCACCACCTCGATTCAACAACGCTAAAAAGCAACGTTATTTCAACAATTTTTGGTAGTAAACTTCTCTATATTAAGCGAGAGATCTTTAAAGAATAATCAAAGCTTCAAATAATCTTCTTACATTAATCGAGAACAATTTTTTTTTGTTTGTTTTCTTATCATTTATAAAATTAAAATGACTAAATAGTACAGAGTTTATCTATTCTTAGAAACATTATTTTAAGAATGTTTACCCATAAATAAAGACAATACTGTGTCTTCTCAAGTCAATATATTTGTCTAATAATAGAATCATTTGCGTGAAGGAAAAATGAAAAACCCCGATGTTTCGCTCATCGTCAGTCTAGTCTATTGCAAGAATGATACTGGCTTAGACCATGTGACCACTGAAGCAGGTATCAAGTTATTGACATCTTTTAAGGTGGTGTTGGTGCTGGCGTTGGTGGATGTGTTGGTGTTGGAGCCGACGGTGTCGTTGTTGGTGATGGTGGCGGTGATGGTGGCGGTGATGGTGGCGGTGATGGTGGCGGTGATGGTGGCGGTGATGGTGGCGGTG